>CAKAJE020001194.1:0-141705 GCA_916610135.2 Macropis europaea | reverse complement strand
CCTTTCCACGCGCTTTAAGATGCCGCCTATCCGAGTACGCTATCTGAAATAGGAGCGACGTAAGTTGAACAAATGTGATAGAATTTTGCTGAATTCTGATATTAACCGTAATATAAAATGGTCTAATCGGGTCTCCATTTGCCTTATCCTAGAAGTTTAATAATGCATTTTACTCGCCATTTCATGCGCATGGAGATGCCGCTTAGCCCAATACGCTATTTGAAATAGGAGCGATGTAAATTGAACAAATGTGATAGAATTTCGCTGAATTCTTAAATTAACCATAATATGAAATGACCTAATCGGGTCTCTGATTGCCCTATTATAGAAGTTTAATAGTGCATTTTACTCGCCATTCCACGCGATTTAAGATGCCGCCTAGCGCAGTACGCTATCTGAAATAGGAGCGACGTTAGTTGAACAAATGTGATAGAATTTCCCTGAAATCTTATATTAACCGTAATATAAAATGATGTAATCGGGTCTCTGTTTGCATTACCCTCGAAGTTTAATAGTGCATTTTACTCGCCTTTCCACGCGCTTTAAGATGCCGCCTATCCGAGTACGCTATCTGAAATAGGAGCGACGTAAGTTGAACAAATGTGATAGAATAACGCTGAATTCTGATATTAACCGTAATATAAAATGGTCTAATCGGGTCTCCATTTGCCTTATCCCTGAAGTTTAATAATGCATTTTACTCGCCATTTCATGCGCATGGAGATGCCGCTTAGCCCAATACGCTATTTGAAATAGGAGCGATGTAAATTGAACAAATGTGATAGAATTTCGCTGAATTCTTAAATTAACCATAATATGAAATGACCTAATCGGGTCTCTGATTGCCCTATTATAGAAGTTTAATAGTGCATTTTACTCGCCATTCCACGCGCTTTAAGATGCCGCCTAGCCCAATACGCTATCTGAAATAGGAGCGACGTAAAATGAACAAATGTGATAGGATTTCGCTGAATTCTTAAATTAACCATAATATAAAATGATCTAATCGGGTCTATATGTGCCCAACCCTAGAAGCTTAATAGTGCATTTTACTCGCCATTTCTTGCGCTTTGAGATGCCGCTTAGCCCAATACGCTATCTGAAATAGGAGCGACGTAAATTGAACAAATGTGATAGAATTTCCCTGAAATCTTATATTAAACAATACATAAAATGATCTAAACGGGACTCTGATTGCCCTACCATAGAAGTTTAGTAGTGCATTTTACTCGCCCTTCCACGCGCTTTAAGATGCCGCCTAGCCCAGTACACTATCTGAAATAGGAGCGACGTATGTTGAACAAATGTGATAGAATTACGCTGAATTCTTATATTAACCGTAATATAAAATGATCTAATCGGGTCTCTGTTTGCCTTACCCTAGAAGTTTAATAGTGCATTTTACTCGCCATTTCATGCGCTTTGAGATGCCGCTTAGCCCAATACGCTATCTGAAATAGGAGCGACGTAAATTGAACAAATGTGATAGAATTACGCTGAATCCTTATATTAACCAAAATATAAAATGATCTAATCGGGTCTCTGATTGCCCTATTATAGAAGTTTAATAGTGCATTTCACTCGCCATTCCACGCGGTTTAAGGTGCCGCCTAGCCCAGTATGCTATCTGAAATAGGAACGACGTAAATTGAACAAATGTGATAGAATTACGCTGAATTCTTATATTAACCGTAATATAAAATGGTCTAATCGGATCTCCGTTTGCCTTATCCTAGAAGTTTATTAGTGCATTTTACTCGTCATTCCATGCGCTTTGAGGTGCCGCTTAGCCCAATACGCTATCTGAAATAGGAGCGATGTAAATTGAACAAATGTGATAGAATTTTGCTGAATTCTTAAATTAACCATAATATAAAATGATGTAATCGGGTCTCTGTTCGCCCTACCCAAGAAGTTTAATAGTGCATTTCTCTCGTCATTTCATGCGCTTTGAGATGCCGCTTAGCCCAATAGCTATCTGAAATAGGAGCGATGTAAATTGAACAAATGTGATAGAATTTCGATGCATTCATTTATTAACCAAAATATAAAATGATCTAATCGGGTCTCTGATTGCCCACCCTAGCAGTTTAATAGTGCATTTTACTCGCCATTTCATGCGCTTTGAGATGCCGCTTAGCCCAATACGCTATCTGAAATAGGAGCGACGTAAATTGAATAAATGTGATAGAATTTCGCTGAATTCTTAAATTAACCATAATATAAAATGATCTAATGGGGTCTCTGTTTGCCCTACCCTAGAAGTTTAATAGTGCATTTTACTCGCCATTTCTTGCGCTTTGAGATGCCGCTTAGCACAAGTCGCTATCTGAAATAGGAGCGATGTAAATTGAACAAATGTGATAGAATTTCGCTGAATTCTTATATTAACCTTAATGTAAAATGATCTAATCGGGTCTTTGTTCGCCCTACCCAAGAAGTTTAATAGTGCATTTCACTCGTCAATTCATGCGCTTTGCGATGCGGCTTAGCCCATTAAGCTATCTGAAATTGGAGCGACGTATATTGAACAAATGTGATAGAATTTCGCTGAATTCTTATATTAACCAAAATATACAATGATCTAATCGGGTCTCTGATTGCCCTATCATAGAAGTTGAATAGTGCATTTTACTCGCCATTCCACGCGCTTTAAGATGCCGCCTAGCCCAGTACGCTATCTGAAATAGGAGCTACGTAAGTTGAACGAATGTGACAGAATTACGCTGATTTCTTATATTAACCGTAATATGAAATGACCTAATCGGGTCTCTGTTTGCCTTATCCTAGAAGTTTAATAGTGCATTTTACTCGCCATTTCATGCGCTTTGAGATGCCTCTTAGCCCAATACGCTATCTGAAATAGGAGCGACGTAAATTGAACAAATGTGATAGAATTTCGCTAAATTCTTATATTAACCAAAATATAAAATGATCTAATCCGGTCTCTGTTTGCCCTACCCTAGAAGTTTAATAGTGCATTTTACGAGCCATTTCTTGCGCTTTGAGATGCAGCTTAGCCCAATACGCTATCTGAAATAGGAGCGACGTATATTGAACAAATGTGATAGAATTTCGCTGAATTCTTATATTAACCAAAATATGAAATGACCTTATCGGGTCTCTGTTTGCCCTACCCTAGAAGTTTAATAGTGCATTTTACTCGCCCTTTCGTGCGCTGTGAGATGCCGCTTAGCCCAATACGCTATCTGAAATAGGAGCGACGTAAATTGAACAAATATGATAGAATTTCGCTGGATTCTTATATTAACCAAAATATAAAATGATCTAATCGGGTCTCTATGTGCCCAACCCTAGAAGCTTAATAGTGGATTTTACTCGCCATTTCTTGCGCTTTGAGATGCCGCTTAGCCCAATACGCTATCTGAAATAGGAGCGACGTAAATTGAACAAATGTGATAGAATTTCACTGAAATGTTATAGTAAACAAAATATAAAATGATCTATTCGGAACTCTGATTGCCCTATCATAGAAGTTTAGTAGTGCATTTTACTCGCCGTTCCACGCGCTTTAAGATGCCGCCTAGCGCAGTACGCTATCTGAAATAGGAGCGACGTTAGTTGAACAAATGTGATAGAATTACGCTGAATTCTTATATTAACCGTAATATAAAATGATCTAATCGGGTCTCTGTTTGCCTTACCCTAGAAGTTTAATAGTGCATTTTACTCGCCATTTCATGCGCTATGAGATGCCGCTTAGCCCAATACGCTATCCGAAATAGGAGCGACGTAAATTGAACAAATGTGATAGAATTTTGCTGAATTCTTAAATTAACCATAATATAAAATGATCTAATCTGGTCTCTTCTTGCCCTACCCTAGAAGTTTAATAGTGCATTTTACGAGCCATTTCTTGCGCTTTGAGATGCAGCTTAGCGCAATACGCTATCCGAAATAGGAGCGACGTAAATTGAACAAATGTGATAGAATTTCGCTGAATTCTTATATTAACCAAAATATAAAATGATCTAATCGGGTCTCTGATTGCCCTATCATAGATGTTTAAGAGTGCATTTTACACGCCATTCCACGCGCTTTGAGATGCCGCCTAGCCCAGTACGCTATCTGAAATAGGAGCGACGTAAGTTGAACAAATGTGATAGAATTACGCTGAATTCTTATATTAACTGTAATATAAAATGGTCTAATCGGATCTCCGTTTGCCTTATCCTAGAAGTTTATTAGTGCATTTTAGTCGTCATTCCATGCGCTTTGAGATGCCGCTTAGCCCAATACGCTATCTGAAATAGCAGCGATGTAAATTGAACAAATGGGATAGAATTTTGCTGAATTCTTAAATTAACCATAATATAAAATGATGTAATCGGGTCTCTGTTCGCCCTACCCTAGAAGTTTAATAGTACATTTCTCTCGTCATTTCATGCGCTTTGAAATGCCGCTTAGCCCAATAGCTATCTGAAATAGGAGCGACGTAAATTGAACAAATGTGATAGAATTTCCCTGAAATCTTATATTAAAGAAAATATAAAATGATCTAAACGGGACTCTGATTGCCCTATCATAGAAGTTTAGTAGTGCATTTTACTCGCCCTTCCACGCGCATTAAGATGCCGCCTAGCCCAGTACACTATCTGAAATAGGAGCGACGTAAATTGAAAAAATGTGATAGAATTTCGCTGAATTCTTATATTAACCAAAATATAAAATGATCTAATGGGGTCTCTGTTTGCCCTACCCTAGAAGTTTAATAGTGCATTTTACTCGCCCTTTCGTGCGCTTTGAGATGCCGTTTAGCCCAATACGCTATCTGAAATAGGAGCGACGTAAAATGAACAAATGTGATAGGATTTCGCTGAATTCTTAAATTAACCATAATATAAAATGATCTAATCGGGTCTTTATGTGCCCAACCCTAGAAGCTTAATAGTGCATTTTACTCGCCATTTCCTGCGCTTTGAGATGCCGCTTAGCCCAATACGCTATCTGAAATAGACGTAAATTGAACAAATGTGATAGAATTTCCCTGAAATGTTATAGTAAACAAAATATAAAATGATCTATTCGGAACTCTGATTGCCCTATCATAGAAGTTTAGTAGTGCATTTTACTCGCCCTTCCACGCGCTTTAAGATGCCGCCTAGCGCAGTACGCTATCTGAAATAGGAGCGACGTTAGTTGAACAAATGTGATAGAATTTCCCTGAAATCTTATATTAACCGTAATATAAAATGATGTAATCGGGTCTCTGTTTGCATTACCCTCGAAGTTTAATAGTGCATTTTACTCGCCTTTCCACGCGCTTTAAGATGCCGCCTATCCGAGTACGCTATCTGAAATAGGAGCGACGTAAGTTGAACAAATGTGATAGAATAACGCTGAATTCTGATATTAACCGTAATATAAAATGGTCTAATCGGGTCTCCATTTGCCTTATCCTAGAAGTTTAATAATGCATTTTACTCGCCATTTCATGCGCATGGAGATGCCGCTTAGCCCAATACGCTATTTGAAATAGGAGCGATGTAAATTGAACAAATGTGATAGAATTTCGCTGAATTCTTAAATTAACCATAATATGAAATGACCTAATCGGGTCTCTGATTGCCCTATTATAGAAGTTTAATAGTGCATTTTACTCGCCATTCCACGCGATTTAAGATGCCGCCTAGCGCAGTACGCTATCTGAAATAGGAGCGACGTTAGTTGAACAAATGTGATAGAATTTCCCTGAAATCTTATATTAACCGTAATATAAAATGATGTAATCGGGTCTCTGTTTGCATTACCCTCGAAGTTTAATAGTGCATTTTACTCGCCTTTCCACGCGCTTTAAGATGCCGCCTATCCGAGTACGCTATCTGAAATAGGAGCGACGTAAGTTGAACAAATGTGATAGAATAACGCTGAATTCTGATATTAACCGTAATATAAAATGGTCTAATCGGGTCTCCATTTGCCTTATCCCTGAAGTTTAATAATGCATTTTACTCGCCATTTCATGCGCATGGAGATGCCGCTTAGCCCAATACGCTATTTGAAATAGGAGCGATGTAAATTGAACAAATGTGATAGAATTTCGCTGAATTCTTAAATTAACCATAATATGAAATGACCTAATCGGGTCTCTGATTGCCCTATTATAGAAGTTTAATAGTGCATTTTACTCGCCATTCCACGCGCTTTAAGATGCCGCCTAGCCCAATACGCTATCTGAAATAGGAGCGACGTAAAATGAACAAATGTGATAGGATTTCGCTGAATTCTTAAATTAACCATAATATAAAATGATCTAATCGGGTCTATATGTGCCCAACCCTAGAAGCTTAATAGTGCATTTTACTCGCCATTTCTTGCGCTTTGAGATGCCGCTTAGCCCAATACGCTATCTGAAATAGGAGCGACGTAAATTGAACAAATGTGATAGAATTTCCCTGAAATCTTATATTAAACAATACATAAAATGATCTAAACGGGACTCTGATTGCCCTACCATAGAAGTTTAGTAGGGCATTTTACTCGCCCTTCCACGCGCTTTAAGATGCCGCCTAGCCCAGTACACTATCTGAAATAGGAGCGACGTATGTTGAACAAATGTGATAGAATTACGCTGAATTCTTATATTAACCGTAATATAAAATGATCTAATCGGGTCTCTGTTTGCCTTACCCTAGAAGTTTAATAGTGCATTTTACTCGCCATTTCATGCGCTTTGAGATGCCGCTTAGCCCAATACGCTATCTGAAATAGGAGCGACGTAAATTGAACAAATGTGATAGAATTACGCTGAATCCTTATATTAACCAAAATATAAAATGATCTAATCGGGTCTCTGATTGCCCTATTATAGAAGTTTAATAGTGCATTTCACTCGCCATTCCACGCGCTTTAAGGTGCCGCCTAGCCCAGTATGCTATCTGAAATAGGAACGACGTGAATTGAACAAATGTGATAGAATTACGCTGAATTCTTATATTAACCGTAATATAAAATGGTCTAATCGGATCTCCGTTTGCCTTATCCTAGAAGTTTATTAGTGCATTTTACTCGTCATTCCATGCGCTTTGAGGTGCCGCTTAGCCCAATACGCTATCTGAAATAGGAGCGATGTAAATTGAACAAATGTGATAGAATTTTGCTGAATTCTTAAATTAACCATAATATAAAATGATGTAATCGGGTCTCTGTTCGCCCTACCCAAGAAGTTTAATAGTGCATTTCTCTCGTCATTTCATGCGCTTTGAGATGCCGCTTAGCCCAATAGCTATCTGAAATAGGAGCGATGTAAATTGAACAAATGTGATAGAATTTCGATGCATA
Source organism: Macropis europaea (assembly GCA_916610135.2). Classification (NCBI taxonomy): domain Eukaryota; kingdom Metazoa; phylum Arthropoda; class Insecta; order Hymenoptera; family Melittidae; genus Macropis; species Macropis europaea. The sequence goes on along the minus strand of CAKAJE020001194.1, from coordinate 134,403 downwards.
CATTTATTAACCAAAATATAAAATGATCTAATCGGGTCTCTGATTGCCCACCCTAGCAGTTTAATAGTGCATTTTACTCGCCATTTCATGCGCTTTGAGATGCCGCTTAGCCCAATACGCTATCTGAAATAGGAGCGACGTAAATTGAATAAATGTGATAGAATTTCGCTGAATTCTTAAATTAACCATAATATAAAATGATCTAATGGGGTCTCTGTTTGCCCTACCCTAGAAGTTTAATAGTGCATTTTACTCGCCATTTCTTGCGCTTTGAGATGCCGCTTAGCACAAGTCGCTATCTGAAATAGGAGCGATGTAAATTGAACAAATGTGATAGAATTTCGCTGAATTCTTATATTAACCTTAATGTAAAATGATCTAATCGGGTCTTTGTTCGCCCTACCCAAGAAGTTTAATAGTGCATTTCACTCGTCAATTCATGCGCTTTGCGATGCCGTTTAGCCCATTAAGCTATCTGAAATTGGAGCGACGTATATTGAACAAATGTGATAGAATTTCGCTGAATTCTTATATTAACCAAAATATACAATGATCTAATCGGGTCTCTGATTGCCCTATCATAGAAGTTTAATAGTGCATTTTACTCGCCATTCCACGCGCTTTAAGATGCCGCCTAGCCCAGTACGCTATCTGAAATAGGAGCTACGTAAGTTGAACGAATGTGACAGAATTACGCTGATTTCTTATATTAACCGTAATATAAAATGACCTAATCGGGTCTCTGTTTGCCTTATCCTAGAAGTTTAATAGTGCATTTTACTCGCCATTCCACGCGCTTTAAGATGCCGCCTAGCCCAGTACGCTATCTGAAATAGGAGCTACGTAAGTTGAACGAATGTGACAGAATTACGCTGATTTCTTATATTAACCGTAATATAAAATGACCTAATCGGGTCTCTGTTTGCCTTATCCTAGAAGTTTAATAGTGCATTTTACTCGCCATTTCATGCGCTTTGAGATGCCGCTTAGTCCAATACGCTATCTGAAATAGGAGCGACGTAAATTGAACAAATGTGATAGAATTTCGCTGGATTCTTATATTAACCAAAATATAAAATGATCTAATCGGGTCTCTATGTGCCCAACCCTAGAAGCTTAATAGTGGATTTTACTCGCCATTTCTTGCGCTTTGAGATGCCGCTTAGCCCAATACGCTATCTGAAATAGGAGCGACGTAAATTGAACAAATGTGATAGAATTTCACTGAAATGTTATAGTAAACAAAATATAAAATGATCTATTCGGAACTCTGATTGCCCTATCATAGAAGTTTAGTAGTGCATTTTACTCGCCGTTCCACGCGCTTTAAGATGCCGCCTAGCGCAGTACGCTATCTGAAATAGGAGCGACGTTAGTTGAACAAATGTGATAGAATTACGCTGAATTCTTATATTAACCGTAATATAAAATGATCTAATCGGGTCTCTGTTTGCCTTACCCTAGAAGTTTAATAGTGCATTTTACTCGCCATTTCATGCGCTATGAGATGCCGCTTAGCCCAATACGCTATCCGAAATAGGAGCGACGTAAATTGAACAAATGTGATAGAATTTCGCTGAATTCTTAAATTAACCATAATATGAAATGACCTAATCGGGTCTCTGATTGCCCTATTATAGAAGTTTAATAGTGCATTTTACTCGCCATTCCACGCGATTTAAGATGCCGCCTAGCGCAGTACGCTATCTGAAATAGGAGCGACGTTAGTTGAACAAATGTGATAGAATTTCCCTGAAATCTTATATTAACCGTAATATAAAATGATGTAATCGGGTCTCTGTTTGCATTACCCTCGAAGTTTAATAGTGCATTTTACTCGCCTTTCCACGCGCTTTAAGATGCCGCCTATCCGAGTACGCTATCTGAAATAGGAGCGACGTAAGTTGAACAAATGTGATAGAATAACGCTGAATTCTGATATTAACCGTAATATAAAATGGTCTAATCGGGTCTCCATTTGCCATATCCCTGAAGTTTAATAATGCATTTTACTCGCCATTTCATGCGCATGGAGATGCCGCTTAGCCCAATACGCTATTTGAAATAGGAGCGATGTAAATTGAACAAATGTGATAGAATTTCGCTGAATTCTTAAATTAACCATAATATGAAATGACCTAATCGGGTCTCTGATTGCCCTATTATAGAAGTTTAATAGTGCATTTTACTCGCCATTCCACGCGCTTTAAGATGCCGCCTAGCCCAATACGCTATCTGAAATAGGAGCGACGTAAAATGAACAAATGTGATAGGATTTCGCTGAATTCTTAAATTAACCATAATATAAAATGATCTAATCGGGTCTATATGTGCCCAACCCTAGAAGCTTAATAGTGCATTTTACTCGCCATTTCTTGCGCTTTGAGATGCCGCTTAGCCCAATACGCTATCTGAAATAGGAGCGACGTAAATTGAACAAATGTGATAGAATTTCCCTGAAATCTTATATTAAACAATACATAAAATGATCTAAACGGGACTCTGATTGCCCTACCATAGAAGTTTAGTAGTGCATTTTACTCGCCCCTCCACGCGCTTTAAGATGCCGCCTAGCCCAGTACACTATCTGAAATAGGAGCGACGTATGTTGAACAAATGTGATAGAATTACGCTGAATTCTTATATTAACCGTAATATAAAATGATCTAATCGGGTCTCTGTTTGCCTTACCCTAGAAGTTTAATAGTGCATTTTACTCGCCATTTCATGCGCTTTGAGATGCCGCTTAGCCCAATACGCTATCTGAAATAGGAGCGACGTAAATTGAACAAATGTGATAGAATTACGCTGAATCCTTATATTAACCAAAATATAAAATGATCTAATCGGGTCTCTGATTGCCCTATTATAGAAGTTTAATAGTGCATTTCACTCGCCATTCCACGCGCTTTAAGGTGCCGCCTAGCCCAGTATGCTATCTGAAATAGGAACGACGTACATTGAACAAATGTGATAGAATTACGCTGAATTCTTATATTAACCGTAATATAAAATGGTCTAATCGGATCTCCGTTTGCCTTATCCTAGAAGTTTATTAGTGCATTTTACTCGTCATTCCATGCGCTTTGAGGTGCCGCTTAGCCCAATACGCTATCTGAAATAGGAGCGATGTAAATTGAACAAATGTGATAGAATTTTGCTGAATTCTTAAATTAACCATAATATAAAATGATGTAATCGGGTCTCTGTTCGCCCTACCCAAGAAGTTTAATAGTGCATTTCTCTCGTCATTTCATGCGCTTTGAGATGCCGCTTAGCCCAATAGCTATCTGAAATAGGAGCGATGTAAATTGAACAAATGTGATAGAATTTCGATGCATTCATTTATTAACCAAAATATAAAATGATCTAATCGGGTCTCTGATTGCCCACCCTAGCAGTTTAATAGTGCATTTTACTCGCCATTTCATGCGCTTTGAGATGCCGCTTAGCCCAATACGCTATCTGAAATAGGAGCGACGTAAATTGAATAAATGTGATAGAATTTCGCTGAATTCTTAAATTAACCATAATATAAAATGATCTAATGGGGTCTCTGTTTGCCCTACCCTAGAAGTTTAATAGTGCATTTTACTCGCCATTTCTTGCGCTTTGAGATGCCGCTTAGCACAAGTCGCTATCTGAAATAGGAGCGATGTAAATTGAACAAATGTGATAGAATTTCGCTGAATTCTTATATTAACCTTAATGTAAAATGATCTAATCGGGTCTTTGTTCGCCCTACCCAAGAAGTTTAATAGTGCATTTCACTCGTCAATTCATGCGCTTTGCGATGCCGTTTAGCCCATTAAGCTATCTGAAATTGGAGCGACGTATATTGAACAAATGTGATAGAATTTCGCTGAATTCTTATATTAACCAAAATATACAATGATCTAATCGGGTCTCTGATTGCCCTATCATAGAAGTTTAATAGTGCATTTTACTCGCCATTCCACGCGCTTTAAGATGCCGCCTAGCCCAGTACGCTATCTGAAATAGGAGCTACGTAAGTTGAACGAATGTGACAGAATTACGCTGATTTCTTATATTAACCGTAATATAAAATGACCTAATCGGGTCTCTGTTTGCCTTATCCTAGAAGTTTAATAGTGCATTTTACTCGCCATTCCACGCGCTTTAAGATGCCGCCTAGCCCAGTACGCTATCTGAAATAGGAGCTACGTAAGTTGAACGAATGTGACAGAATTACGCTGATTTCTTATATTAACCGTAATATAAAATGACCTAATCGGGTCTCTGTTTGCCTTATCCTAGAAGTTTAATAGTGCATTTTACTCGCCATTTCATGCGCTTTGAGATGCCGCTTAGTCCAATACGCTATCTGAAATAGGAGCGACGTAAATTGAACAAATGTGATAGAATTTCGCTGGATTCTTATATTAACCAAAATATAAAATGATCTAATCGGGTCTCTATGTGCCCAACCCTAGAAGCTTAATAGTGGATTTTACTCGCCATTTCTTGCGCTTTGAGATGCCGCTTAGCCCAATACGCTATCTGAAATAGGAGCGACGTAAATTGAACAAATGTGATAGAATTTCACTGAAATGTTATAGTAAACAAAATATAAAATGATCTATTCGGAACTCTGATTGCCCTATCATAGAAGTTTAGTAGTGCATTTTACTCGCCGTTCCACGCGCTTTAAGATGCCGCCTAGCGCAGTACGCTATCTGAAATAGGAGCGACGTTAGTTGAACAAATGTGATAGAATTACGCTGAATTCTTATATTAACCGTAATATAAAATGATCTAATCGGGTCTCTGTTTGCCTTACCCTAGAAGTTTAATAGTGCATTTTACTCGCCATTTCATGCGCTATGAGATGCCGCTTAGCCCAATACGCTATCCGAAATAGGAGCGACGTAAATTGAACAAATGTGATAGAATTTTGCTGAATTCTTAAATTAACCATAATATAAAATGATCTAATCTGGTCTCTTCTTGCCCTACCCTAGAAGTTTAATAGTGCATTTTACGAGCCATTTCTTGCGCTTTGAGATGCAGCTTAGCCCAATACGCTATCCGAAATAGGAGCGACGTAAATTGAACAAATGTGATAGAATTTCGCTGAATTCTTATATTAACCAAAATATAAAATGATCTAATCGGGTCTCTGATTGCCCTATCATAGATGTTTAAGAGTGCATTTTACACGCCATTCCACGCGCTTTGAGATGCCGCCTAGCCCAGTACGCTATCTGAAATAGGAGCGACGTAAATTGAACAAATGTGATAGAATTTCACTGAAATGTTATAGTAAACAAAATATAAAATGATCTATTCGGAACTCTGATTGCCCTATCATAGAAGTTTAGTAGTGCATTTTACTCGCCGTTCCACGCGCTTTAAGATGCCGCCTAGCGCAGTACGCTATCTGAAATAGGAGCGACGTTAGTTGAACAAATGTGATAGAATTACGCTGAATTCTTATATTAACCGTAATATAAAATGATCTAATCGGGTCTCTGTTTGCCTTACCCTAGAAGTTTAATAGTGCATTTTACTCGCCATTCAACGCGCTTTAAGATACCGCGTAGCCCAGTACGCTATCTGAAATAGGAGCGACGTAAATTGAACAAATGTGATAGAATTTTGCTGAATTCTTTTATTTACCATAATGTTAAATGTTCTAATCGGGTCTCTGTTCGCCCTAGCGTACAAGCTTAATAGTGCATTATATTCGTCATTTCATGCGCTTTGAGATGCCGCTTAGCCCAATACGCTATCTGAAATAGGAGCGACGCAAATTGAACAATTGTGATAGAATTTCGCTGAATTCTTATATTAACCAAAATATAAAATGATCTAATCGGGTCTCTGATTGCCCTATCATAGAAGTTTAATAGTGCATTTTACTCGCCATTACACACGCTTTAAGATGCCGCCTAGCCCAGTACGCTATCTGAAATAGGAGCAACGTAAGTTGAACGAATGTGACAGAATTTCGCTGAATTCTTTTATTTACCATAATGTTAAATGATCTAATCGGTTCTCTGTTCGCCCTAGCGTACAAGCTTAATAGTGCATTTTATTCGTCATTTCATGCGCTTTGAGATGCCGCTTAGCCCAATACGCCATCTGAAATAGGAGCGACGCAAATTGAACAAATGTGATAGAATTTCGCTGAATTCTTATATTAACCATAATATAAAATGATGTAATCGGGTCTTTGTTCGCCCTACCCTAGAAGTTTAATAGTGCATTTTACTCGCCACTTCATGCGCTTTGAGATGCCGCTTAGCCCAATAAGCTATCTGAAATAGGAGCGACGTAAATTGAACAAATGTGATAGAATTTCGCTGAATTCTTATATTAACCAAAACATAAAATGACCTAATCGGGTCTCTGATTGCCCTATCATAGAAGTTTAATAGTGCATTTTACTCGTCATTCCACGCGCTTTAAGATGCCGCCTAGCCCAGTACGCTATCTGAAATAGGAGCGACGTAAATTGAACAAATGTGATAGAATTTTGCTGAATTCTTAAATTAACCATAATATAAAATGATCTAGTCGGGTCTCTGATTGCCCTACCCTAGAAGTTTAATAGTGCATTTTACTCGCCACTTCATGCGCTTTGAGATGCCGCTTAGCCCAATAAGCTATCTGAAATAGGAGCGACGCAAATTGAACAAATGCGATAGAATATCGCTGAATTCTTATATTAACCATAATATAAAATGATGTAATCGGGTCTCTGTTCGCCCTACCCAAGAAGTTTAATAGTGCATTTTACTCGCCCTTTCGTGCGCTTTGAGATGCCGCTTAGCCCAATACGCTATCTGAAATAGGAGCGACGTAAATTGAACAAATGTGATAGAATTTCGCTGGATTCTTATATTAACCAAAATATAAAATGAACTAATCGGGTGTCTGATTGGCCTATCATAGAAGTTTAATAGTGCATTTTACTCGCCATTCCGCGCGGTTTAAGTTGCCGCCTAGCCCAGTACGCTATCTGAAATAGGAGCTACGTAACTTGAACAAATGTGACAGAATTACGCTGAATTCTTATATTAACCGTAATATAAAATGATCTAATCGGGTCTCTGTTTGCCTTATCCTAGAAGTTTAATAGTGCATTTTACTCGCCATTTCATGCGCTTTGAGATGCCGCTTAGCCCAATAAGCTATCTGAAATAGGAGCGACGTAAATTGAACAAATGTGATAGAATTTCGCTGAATTCTTTTATTTACCATAATGTTAAATGATCTAATCGGGTCTCTGTTCGCCCTAGCGTACAAGCTTAATAGTGCATTTTATTCGTCATTTCATGCGCTTTGAGATGCCGCTTAGCCCAATACGCCATCTGAAATAGGAGCGACGCAAATTGAACAAATGTGATAGAATTTCGCTGAATTCTTATATTAACCATAATATAAAATGATGTAATCGGGTCTCTGTTCGCCCTACCCAAGAAGTTTAATAGTGCATTTCTCTCGTCATTTGATGCGCTTTGAGATGCCGCTTAGCCCAATAGCTATCTGAAATAGGAGCGACGTAAATTGAACAAATGTGATAGAATTTCCCTGAAATCTTATATTAACCGTAATATAAAATGATCTAATCGGGTCTCTGTTTGCATTACCCGAGAAGTTTAATAGTGCATTTTACTAGCCATTCCACGCGCTTTAAGATGCCGCCTATCCGAGTACGCTTTCTGAAATAGGAGCGACGTAAGTTGAACAAATGTGATAAAATAACGCTGATTTCTTATATTAACCGTAATATAAAATGATCTAATCGGGTCTCTGTTTGCCTTACCCTAGAAGTTTAATAGTGCATTTTACTCGCCATTTCATGCGCTTTGAGATGCCGCTTAGCCCAATATGCTATCTGATATAGGAGCGACGTAAATTGAACAAATGTGATAGAATTACGCTGAATTCTTATATTAACCAAAATATAAAATGATCTAATCGGGTCTCTGATTGCCCTATCATAGAAGATTAATAGTGCATTTCACTCGCCATTCCACGCGCTTTAAGTTGCCGCCTAGCCCAATACGCTATCCGAAATAGGAGCGACGTAAATTGAACAAATGTGATAGAATTTTGCTGAATTCTTAAATTAACCATAATATAAAATGATCTAATCTGGTCTCTTCTTGCCCTACCCTAGAAGTTTAATAGTGCATTTTACGAGCCATTTCTTGCGCTTTGAGATGCAGCTTAGCCCAATACGCTATCCGAAATAGGAGCGACGTAAATTGAACAAATGTGATAGAATTTCGCTGAATTCTTATATTAACCAAAATATAAAATGATCTAATCGGGTCTCTGATTGCCCTATCATAGATGTTTAAGAGTGCATTTTACACGCCATTCCAGGCGCTTTGAGATGCCGCCTAGCCCAGTACGCTATCTGAAATAGGAGCGACGTAAGTTGAACAAATGTGATAGAATTACGCTGAATTCTTATATTAACTGTAATATAAAATGGTCTAATAGGATCTCCGTTTGCCTTATCCTAGAAGTTTATTAGTGCATTTTAGTCGTCATTCCATGCGCTTTGAGATGCCGCTTAGCCCAATACGCTATCTGAAATAGCAGCGATGTAAATTGAACAAATGGGATAGAATTTTGCTGAATTCTTAAATTAACCATAATATAAAATGATGTAATCGGGTCTCTGTTCGCCCTACCCTAGAAGTTTAATAGTACATTTCTCTCGTCATTTCATGCGCTTTGAAATGCCGCTTAGCCCAATAGCTATCTGAAATAGGAGCGACGTAAATTGAACACATGTGATAGAATTTCCCTGAAATCTTATATTAAAGAAAATATAAAATGATCTAAACGGGACTCTGATTGCCCTATCATAGAAGTTTAGTAGTGCATTTTACTCGCCCTTCCACGCGCATTAAGATGCCGCCTAGCCCAGTACACTATCTGAAATAGGAGCGACGTAAATTGAAAAAATGTGATAGAATTTCGCTGAATTCTTATATTAACCAAAATATAAAATGATCTAATGGGGTCTCTGTTTGCCCTACCCTAGAAGTTTAATAGTGCATTTTACTCGCCCTTTCGTGCGCTTTGAGATGCCGTTTAGCCCAATACGCTATCTGAAATAGGAGCGACGTAAAATGAACAAATGTGATAGGATTTCGCTGAATTCTTAAATTAACCATAATATAAAATGATCTAATCGGGTCTCTATGTGCCCAACCCTAGAAGCTTAATAGTGCATTTTACTCGCCATTTCCTGCGCTTTGAGATGCCGCTTAGCCCAATACGCTATCTGAAATAGACGTAAATGAACAAATGTGATAGAATTTCCCTGAAATGTTATAGTAAACAAAATATAAAATGATCTATTCGGAACTCTGATTGCCCTATCATAGAAGTTTAGTAGTGCATTTTACTCGCCCTTCCACGCGCTTTAAGATGCCGCCTAGCGCAGTACGCTATCTGAAATAGGAGCGACGTTAGTTGAACAAATGTGATAGAATTTCCCTGAAATCTTATATTAACCGTAATATAAAATGATGTAATCGGGTCTCTGTTTGCATTACCCTCGAAGTTTAATAGTGCATTTTACTCGCCTTTCCACGCGCTTTAAGATGCCGCCTATCCGAGTACGCTATCTGAAATAGGGGCGACGTAAGTTGAACAAATGTGATAGAATAACGCTGAATTCTTATATTAACCGTAATATAAAATGGTCTAATCGGGTCTCCATTTGCCTTATCCTAGAAGTTTAATAATCCATTTTACTCGCCATTTCATGCGCATGGAGATGCCGCTGAGCCCAATACGCTATTTGAAATAGGAGCGATGTAAATTGAACAAATGTGATAGAATTTCGCTGAATTCTTAAATTAACCATAATATGAAATGACCTAATCGGGTCTCTGATTGCCCTATTATAGAAGTTTAATAGTGCATTTTACTCGCCATTCCACGCGCTTTAAGATGCCGCCTAGCCCAATACGCTATCTGAAATAGGAGCGACGTAAAATGAACAAATGTGATAGGATTTCGCTGAATTCTTAATTAACCATAATATAAAATGATCTAATCGGGTCTATATGTGCCCAACCCTAGAAGCTTAATAGTGCATTTTACTCGCCATTTCTTGCGCTTTGAGATGCCGCTTAGCCCAATACGCTATCTGAAATAGGAGCGACGTAAATTGAACAAATGTGATAGAATTTCCCTGAAATCTTATATTAAACAATACATAAATGATCTAAACGGGACTCTGATTGCCCTACCATAGAAGTTTAGTAGTGCATTTTACTCGCCCTTCCACGCGCTTTAAGATGCCGCCTAGCCCAGTACACTATCTGAAATAGGAGCGACGTATGTTGAACAAATGTGATAGAATTACGCTGAATTCTTATATTAACCGTAATATAAAATGATCTAATCGGGTCTCTGTTTGCCTTACCCTAGAAGTTTAATAGTGCATTTTACTCGCCATTTCATGCGCTTTGAGATGCCGCTTAGCGCAATACGCTATCTGAAATAGGAGCGACGTAAATTGAACAAATGTGATAGAATTACGCTGAATCCTTATACTAACCAAAATATAAAATGATCTAATCGGGTCTCTGATTGCCCTATTATAGAAGTTTAATAGTGCATTTCACTCGCCATTCCACGCGCTTTAAGGTGCCGCCTAGCCCAGTATGCTATCTGAAATAGGAACGACGTAAATTGAACAAATGTGATAGAATTACGCTGAATTCTTATATTAACCGTAATATAAAATGGTCTAATCGGATCTCCGTTGGCCTTATCCTAGAAGTTTATTAGTGCATTTTACTCGTCATTCCATGCGCTTTGAGGTGCCGCTTAGCCCAATACGCTATCTGAAATAGGAGCGATGTAAATTGAACAAATGTGATAGAATTTTGCTGAATTCTTAAATTAACCATAATATAAAATGATGTAATCGGGTCTCTGTTCGCCCTACCCAAGAAGTTTAATAGTGCATTTCTCTCGTCATTTCATGCGCTTTGAGATGCCGCTTAGCCCAATAGCTATCTGAAATAGGAGCGATGTAAATTGAACAAATGTGATAGAATTTCGTTGCATTCATTTATTAACCAAAATATAAAATGATCTAATCGGGTCTCTGATTGCCCACCCTAGAAGTTTAATAGTGCATTTTACTCGCCATTTCATGCGCTTTGAGATGCCGCTTAGCCCAATACGCTATCTGAAATAGGAGCGACGTAAATTGAATAAATGTGATAGAATTTCGCTGAATTCTTAAATTAACCATAATATAAAATGATCTAATGGGGTCTCTGTTTGCCCTACCCTTGAGTTTAATAGTGCATTTTACTCGCCATTTCTTGCGCTTTGAGATGCCGCTTAGCACAAGTCGCTATCTGAAATAGGAGCGATGTAAATTGAACAAATGTGATAGAATTTCGCTGAATTCTTATATTAACCTTAATGTAAAATGATCTAATCGGGTCTTTGTTCGCCCTACCCAAGAAGTTTAATAGTGCATTTCACTCGTCAATTCATACGCTTTGCGATGCCGCCTAGCCCAGTACGCTATCTGAAATAGGAGCTACGTAAGTTGAACGAATGTGACAGAATTACGCTGATTTCTTATATTAACCGTAATATAAATGATCTAATCGGGTCTCTGTTTGCCTTACCCTAGAAGTTTAAATAGTGCATTTTATTCGTCATTTCATGCGCTTTGAGATGCCGCTTAGCCCAATACGCTATCTGAAATAGGAGCGACGTAAATTGAACAAATGTGATAGAATTTCGCTGAATTCTTATATTAACCAAAATATAAAATGATCTAATCCGGTCTCTGTTTGCCCTACCCTAGAAGTTTAATAGTGCATTTTACGAGCCATTTCTTGCGCTTTGAGATGCAACTTAGCCCAATACGCTATCTGAAATAGGAGCGACGTATATTGAACAAATGTGATAGAATTTCGCTGAATTCTTATATTAACCAAAATATGAAATGACCTTATCGGGTCTCTGTTTACCCTACCCTAGAAGTTTAATAGTGCATTTTACTCGCCCTTTCGTGCGCTGTGAGATGCCGCTTAGCCCAATACGCTATCTGAAATAGGAGCGACGTAAATTGAACAAATATGATAGAATTTCGCTGGATTCTTATATTAACCAAAATATAAAATGATCTAATCGGGTCTCTATGTGCCCAACCCTAGAAGCTTAATAGTGGATTTTACTCGCCATTTCTTGCGCTTTGAGATGCCGCTTAGCCCAATACGCTATCAGAAATCTGAATAGGCGACGTAAATTGAACAAATGTGATAGAATTTCACTGAAATGTTATAGTAAACAAAATATAAAATGATCTATTCGGAACTCTGATTGCCCTATCATAGAAGTTTAGTAGTGCATTTTACTCGCCGTTCCACGCGCTTTAAGATGCCGCCTAGCGCAGTACGCTATCTGAAATAGGAGCGACGTTAGTTGAACAAATGTGATAGAATTACGCTGAATTCTTATATTAACCGTAATATAAAATGATCTAATGGGGTCTCTGTTTGCCCTACCCTAGAAGTTTAATAGTGCATTTTACTCGCCATTTCTTGCGCTTTGAGATGCCGCTTAGCACAAGTCGCTATCTGAAATAGGAGCGACGTAAAATGAACAAATGTGATAGGATTTCGCTGAATTCTTAAATTAACCATAATATAAAATGATCTAATCGGGTCTCTATGTGCCCAACCCTAGAAGCTTAATAGTGCATTTTACTCGCCATTTCCTGCGCTTTGAGATGCCGCTTAGCCCAATACGCTATCTGAAATAGACGTAAATTGAACAAATGTGATAGAATTTCCCTGAAATGTTATAGTAAACAAAATATAAAATGATATATTCGGAACTCTGATTGCCCTATCATAGAAGTTTAGTAGTGCATTTTACTCGCCCTTCCACGCGCTTTAAGATGCCGCCTAGCGCAGTACGCTATCTGAAATAGGAGCGACGTTAGTTGAACAAATGTGATAGAATTTCCCTGAAATCTTATATTAACCGTAATATAAAATGATGTAATCGGGTCTCTGTTTGCATTACCCTCGAAGTTTAATAGTGCATTTTACTCGCCTTTCCACGCGCTTTAAGATGCCGCCTATCCGAGTACGCTATCTGAAATAGGAGCGACGTAAGTTGAACAAATGTGATAGAATAACGCTGAATTCTGATATTAACCGTAATATAAAATGGTCTAATCGGGTCTCCATTTGCCTTATCCTAGAAGTTTAATAATGCATTTTACTCGCCATTTCATGCGCATGGAGATGCCGCTTAGCCCAATACGCTATTTGAAATAGGAGCGATGTAAATTGAACAAATGTGATAGAATTTCGCTGAATTCTTAAATTAACCATAATATGAAATGACCTAATCGGGTCCTCTGATTGCCCTATTATAGAAGTTTAATAGTGCATTTTACTCGCCATTCCACGCGCTTTAAGATGCCGCCTAGCGCAGTACGCTATCTGAAATAGGAGCGACGTTAGTTGAACAAATGTGATAGAATTTCCTGAAATCTTATATTAACCGTAATATAAAATGATGTAATCGGGTCTCTGTTTGCATTACCCTCGAAGTTTAATAGTGCATTTTTACTCGCCTTTCCACGCGCTTTAAGATGCCGCCTATCCGAGTACGCTATCTGAAATAGGAGCGACGTAAGTTGAACAAATGTGATAGAATAACGCTGAATTCTGATATTAACCGTAATATAAAATGGTCTAATCGGGTCTCCATTTGCCTTATCCTAGAAGTTTAATAATGCATTTTACTCGCCATTTCATGCGCATGGAGATGCCGCTTAGCCCAATACGCTATTTGAAATAGGAGCGATGTAAATTGAACAAATGTGATAGAATTTCGCTGAATTCTTAAATTAACCATAATATGAAATGACCTAATCGGGTCTCTGATTGCCCTATTATACAAGTTTAAATAGTGCATTTTACTCGCCATTCCACGCGCTTTAAGATGCCGCCTAGCCCAATCGCTATCTGAAATAGGAGCGGACGTAAAATGAACAAATGTGATAGGATTTCGCTGAATTCTTAAATTAACCATAATATAAAATGATCTAATCGGGTCTATATGTGCCCAACCCTAGAAGCTTAATAGTGCATTTTACTCGCCATTTCTTGCGCTTTGAGATGCCGCTTAGCCCAATACGCTATCTGAAATAGGAGCGACGTAAATTGAACAAATGTGATAGAATTTCCCTGAAATCTTATATTAAACAATACATAAAATGATCTAAACGGGACTCTGATTGCCCTACCATAGAAGTTTAGTAGTGCATTTTACTCGCCCTTCCACGCGCTTTAAGATGCCGCCTAGCCCAGTACACTATCTGAAATAGGAGCGACGTATGTTGAACAAATGTGATAGAATTACGCTGAATTCTTATATTAACCGTAATATAAAATGATCTAATCGGGTCTCTGTTTGCCTTACCCTAGAAGTTTAATAGTGCATTTTACTCGCCATTTCATGCGCTTTGAGATGCCGCTTAGCGCAATACGCTATCTGAAATAGGAGCGACGTAAATTGAACAAATGTGATAGAATTACGCTGAATCCTTATACTAACCAAAATATAAAATGATCTAATCGGGTCTCTGATTGCCCTATTATAGAAGTTTAATAGTGCATTTCACTCGCCATTCCACGCGCTTTAAGGTGCCTCCTAGCCCAGTATGCTATCTGAAATAGGAACGACGTAAATTGAACAAATGTGATAGAATTACGCTGAATTCTTATATTAACCGTAATATAAAATGGTCTAATCGGATCTCCGTTGGCCTTATCCTAGAAGTTTATTAGTGCATTTTACTCGTCATTCCATGCGCTTTGAGGTGCCGCTTAGCCCAATACGCTATCTGAAATAGGAGCGATGTAAATTGAACAAATGTGATAGAATTTTGCTGAATTCTTAAAATAACCATAATATAAAATGATGTAATCGGGTCTCTGTTCGCCCTACCCAAGAAGTTTAATAGTGCATTTCTCTCGTCATTTCATGCGCTTTGAGATGCCGCTTAGCCCAATAGCTATCTGAAATAGGAGCGATGTAAATTGAACAATGTGATAGAATTTCGTTGCATTCATTTATTAACCAAAATATAAAATGATCTAATCGGGTCTCTGATTGCCCACCCTAGAAGTTTAATAGTGCATTTTACTCGCCATTTCATGCGCTTTGAGATGCCGCTTAGCCCAATACGCTATCTGAAATAGGAGCGACGTAAATTGAATAAATGTGATAGAATTCGCTGAATTCTTAAATTAACCATAATATAAAATGATCTAATGGGGTCTCTGTTTGCCCTACCCTTGAAGTTTAATAGTGCATTTTACTCGCCATTTCTTGCGCTTTGAGATGCCGCTTAGCACAAGTCGCTATCTGAAATAGGAGCGATGTAAATTGAACAAATGTGATAGAATTTCGCTGAATTCTTATATTAACCTTAATGTAAAATGATCTAATCGGGTCTTTGTTCGCCCTACCCAAGAAGTTTAATAGTGCATTTCACTCGTCAATTCATACGCTTTGCGATGCCGCCTAGCCCAGTACGCTATCTGAAATAGGAGCTACGTAAGTGAACGAATGTGACAGAATTACGCTGATTTCTTATATTAACCGTAATATAAAATGATCTAATCGGGTCTCTGTTTGCCTTACCCTAGAAGTTTAATAGTGCATTTTATTCGTCATTTCATGCGCTTTGAGATGCCGCTTAGCCCAATACGCTATCTGAAATAGGAGCGACGTAAATTGAACAAATGTGATAGAATTTCGCTGAATTCTTATATTAACCAAAATATAAAATGATCTAATCCGGTCTCTGTTTGCCCTACCCTAGAAGTTTAATAGTGCATTTTACGAGCCATTTCTTGCGCTTTGAGATGCAACTTAGCCCAATACGCTATCTGAAATAGGAGCGACGTATATTGAACAAATGTGATAGAATTTCGCTGAATTCTTATATTAACCAAAATATGAAATGACCTTATCGGGTCTCTGTTTACCCTACCCTAGAAGTTTAATAGTGCATTTTACTCGCCCTTTCGTGCGCTGTGAGATGCCGCTTAGCCCAATACGCTATCTGAAATAGGAGCGACGTAAATTGAACAAATATGATAGAATTTCGCTGGATTCTTATATTAACCAAAATATAAAATGATCTAATCGGGTCTCTATGTGCCCAACCCTAGAAGCTTAATAGTGGATTTTACTCGCCATTCTTGCGCTTTGAGATGCCGCTTAGCCCAATACGCTATCTGAAATAGGAGCGACGTAAATTGAACAAATGTGATAGAATTTCACTGAAATGTTATAGTAAACAAAATATAAAATGATCTATTCGGAACTCTGATTGCCCTATCATAGAAGTTTAGTAGTGCATTTTACTCGCCGTTCCACGCGCTTTAAGATGCCGCCTAGCCCAGTACGCTATCTGAAATAGGAGCGACGTTAGTTGAACAAATGTGATAGAATTACGCTGAATTCTTATAGTAACCGTAATATAAAATGATCTAATGGGGTCTCTGTTTGCCCTACCCTAGAAGTTTAATAGTGCATTTTACTCGCCATTTCTTGCGCTTTGAGATGCCGCTTAGCACAAGTCGCTATCTGAAATAGGAGCGACGTAAAATGAACAAATGTGATAGGATTTCGCTGAATTCTTAAATTAACCATAATATAAAATGATCTAATCGGGTCTCTATGTGCCCAACCCTAGAAGCTTAATAGTGCATTTTACTCGCCATTTCCTGCGCTTTGAGATGCCGCTTAGCCCAATACGCTATCTGAAATAGACGTAAATTGAACAAATGTGATAGAATTTCCTGAAATGTTATAGTAAACAAAATATAAAATGATATATTCGGAACTCTGATTGCCCTATCATAGAAGTTTAGTAGTGCATTTTACTCGCCATTCCACGCGCTTTAAGATGCCGCCTAGCGCAGTACGCTATCTGAAATAGGAGCGACGTTAGTTGAACAAATGTGATAGAATTTCCCTGAAATCTTATATTAACCGTAATATAAAATGATGTAATCGGGTCTCTGTTTGCATTACCCTCGAAGTTTAATAGTGCATTTTACTCGCCTTTCCACGCGCTTTAAGATGCCGCCTATCCGAGTACGCTATCTGAAATAGGAGCGACGTAAGTTGAACAAATGTGATAGAATAACGCTGAATTCTGATATTAACCGTAATATAAAATGGTCTAATCGGGTCTCCATTTGCCTTATCCTAGAAGTTTAATAATGCATTTTACTCGCCATTTCATGCGCATGGAGATGCCGCTTAGCCCAATACGCTATTTGAAATAGGAGCGATGTAAATTGAACAAATGTGATAGAATTTCGCTGAATTCTTAAATTAACCATAATATGAAATGACCTAATCGGGTCTCTGATTGCCCTATTATAGAAGTTTAATAGTGCATTTTACTCGCCATTCCACGCGCTTTAAGATGCCGCCTAGCGCAGTACGCTATCTGAAATAGGAGCGACGTTAGTTGAACAAATGTGATAGAATTTCCCTGAAATCTTATATTAACCGTAATATAAAATGATGTAATCGGGTCTCTGTTTGCATTACCCTCGAAGTTTAATAGTGCATTTTACTCGCCTTTCCACGCGCTTTAAGATGCCGCCTATCCGAGTACGCTATCTGAAATAGGAGCGACGTAAGTTGAACAAATGTGATAGAATAACGCTGAATTCTGATATTAACCGTAATATAAAATGGTCTAATCGGGTCTCCATTTGCCTTATCCTAGAAGTTTAATAATGCATTTTACTCGCCATTTCATGCGCATGGAGATGCCGCTTAGCCCAATACGCTATTTGAAATAGGAGCGATGTAAATTGAACAAATGTGATAGGATTTCGCTGAATTCTTAAATTAACCATAATATAAAATGATCTAATCGGGTCTATATGTGCCCAACCCTAGAAGCTTAATAGTGCATTTTACTCGCCATTTCTTGCGCTTTGAGATGCCGCTTAGCCCAATACGCTATCTGAAATAGGAGCGACGTAAATTGAACAAATGTGATAGAATTTCCCTGAAATCTTATATTAAACAATACATAAAATGATCTAAACGGGACTCTGATTGCCCTACCATAGAAGTTTAGTAGTGCATTTTACTCGCCCTTCCACGCGCTTTAAGATGCCGCCTAGCCCAGTACACTATCTGAAATAGGAGCGACGTATGTTGAACAAATGTGATAGAATTACGCTGAATTCTTATATTAACCGTAATATAAAATGATCTAATCGGGTCTCTGTTTGCCTTACCCTAGAAGTTTAATAGTGCATTTTACTCGCCATTTCATGCGCTTTGAGATGCCGCTTAGCGCAATACGCTATCTGAAATAGGAGCGACGTAAATTGAACAAATGTGATAGAATTTCGCTGAATTCTTATATTAACCAAAATATAAAATGATCTAATCGGGTCTCTGATTGCCCTATCATAGAAGTTTAACAGTGCATTTTACTCGCCATTCCACGCGCTTTAAGTTGCCGCCTAGACCAGCACGCTATCTGAAATAGGAGCTACGTAAGTTGAACAAATGTCACAGAATTACGCTGAATTCTTATATTTACCGTAATATAAAATGATCTAATCGGGTCTCTGTTTGCCTTATCCTAGATGTTTAATAGTGCATTTTACTCGCCATTTCTTGAGGTTTGAGATGCCGCTTAGCCCAGTACGCTATCTGAAATAGGAGCGATGTAAATTGAACAAATGTGATAGAATTTCGATGAATTCATTTATTATCCAAAATATCAAATGATCTAATCGGGACTCTGATTGCCCTACCCTAGAAGTTTAATAGTGCATTTTACTCGCCATTCCACGCGGTTTAAGTTGCCGCCTAGCCCAGTACGCTATCTGAAATAGGAGCTACGTAACTTGAACAAATGTGACAGAATTACGCTGAATTCTTATATTAACCGTAATATAAAATGATCTAATCGGGTCTCTGTTTGCCTTATCCTAGAAGTTTAATAGTGCATTTTACTCGCCATTTCATGCGCTTTGAGATGCCGCTTAGCCCAATAAGCTATCTGAAATAGGAGCGATGTAACTTGAACAAATGTGACAGAATTTCGCTGAATTCTTAAATTAACCATAATATGAAATGACCTAATCGGGTCTCTGTTTGCCCTACCCTAGAAGTTTAATAGAGCATTTCACTCGTCATTTCATGCGCTTTGAGATGCCGCCTAGCCCAGTACGCTATCTGAAATAGGAGCGACGTAAATTGAACAAATGTGATAGAATTTCGCTGAATTCTTTTATTTACCATAATGTTAAATGATCTAATCGGGTCTCTGTTCGCCCTAGCGTACAAGCTTAATAGTGCATTTTATTCGCCATTCCACGCGCTTTAAGTTGTCGCTTAGCCCAGTACGCTGTCTGAAATAGGAGCGACGTAAATTGAACAAATGTGATAGAATTTCGATGATTTCATTTATTAACCAAAATATAAAATGATCTAATCCGGTCTCTGATTACCCTACCCTAGAAGTTTAATAGTGCATTTTACTCGCCATTTCATGCGCTTTGAGATGCCGCTTAGCCCAATACGCTATCTGAAATAGGAGCGACGTAAATTGAACAAATGTGATAGAATTTCGCTGAATTCTTATATTAACCAAAATATAAAATGATCTAATCCGGTCTCTGTTTGCCCTACCCTAGAAGGTGAATAGTGCATTGTACGAGCCATTTCTTGCGCTTTGAGATGCAGCTTAGCCCAATACGCTATCTGAAATAGGAGCGACGTAAATTGAACAAATGTGATAGAATTTCGCTGAATTCTTATTTTAACCTTAATGTAAAATGATCTAATCGGGTCTTTGTTCGCCCTACCCTAGAAGTTTAATAGTGCATTGCACTCGTCATTTCATGCGCTTTGAGTTGCCGCTTAGCCCAATAAGCTATCTGAAATAGGAGCGACGTAAATTGAACAAATGTGATACTATTTCCCTGAAATCTTATATTAAACAAAATATAATATGATGTAATCGGGTCTCTGATTGCCCTATCATAGAAGTTTAATAGTGCATTTTACTCGCCATTAAACGCGCTTTAAGATACCGCGTAGCCCAGTACGCTATCTGAAATAGGAGCGACGTAAATTGAACAAATGTGATAGAATTTTGCTGAATTCTTAAATTAACCATAATATAAAATGATGTAATCGGGTCTCTGTTCGCCCTACCCAAGAAGTTTAATAGTGCATTTTACTCGTCAATTCATGCGCTATGAGATGCCGCTTAGCCCAATACGCTATCCGAAATAGGAGCGACGTAAATTGAACAAATGTGATAGAATTTTGCTGAATTCTTAAATTAACCATAATATAAAATGATCTAATCTGGTCTCTTCTTGCCCTACCCTAGAAGTTTAATAGTGCATTTTACGAGCCATTTCTTGCGCTTTGAGATGCAGCTTAGCCCAATACGCTATCCGAAATAGGAGCGACGTAAATTGAACAAATGTGATAGAATTTCGCTGAATTCTTATATTAACCAAAATATAAAATGATCTAATCGGGTCACTGATTGCCCTATCATAGATGTTTAAGAGTGCATTTTACACGCCATTCCAGGCGCTTTGAGATGCCGCCTAGCCCAGTACGCTATCTGAAATAGGAGCGACGTAAGTTGAACAAATGTGATAGAATTACGCTGAATTCTTATATTAACTGTAATATAAAATGGTCTAATCGGATCTCCGTTTGCCTTATCCTAGAAGTTTATTAGTGCATTTTAGTCGTCATTCCATGCGCTTTGAGATGCCGCTTAGCCCAATACGCTATCTGAAATAGCAGCGATGTAAATTGAACAAATGGGATAGAATTTTTCTGAATTCTTAAATTAACCGTAATATAAAATGATGTAATCGGGACTCTGTTCGCCCTACCCTAGAAGTTTAATAGTACATTTCTCTCGTCATTTCATGCGCTTTGAAATGCCGCTTAGCCCAATAGCTATCTGAAATAGGAGCGACGTAAATTGAACACATGTGATAGAATTTCCCTGAAATCTTATATTAAAGAAAATATAAAATGATCTAAACGGGACTCTGATTGCCCTATCATAGAAGTTTAGTAGTGCATTTTACTCGCCCTTCCACGCGCATTAAGATGCCGCCTAGCCCAGTACACTATCTGAAATAGGAGCGACGTAAATTGAAAAAATGTGATAGAATTTCGCTGAATTCTTATATTAACCAAAATATAAAATGATCTAATGGGGTCTCTGTTTGCCCTACCCTAGAAGTTTAATAGTGCATTTTACTCGCCCTTTCGTGCGCTTTGAGATGCCGTTTAGCCCAATACGCTATCTGAAATAGGAGCGACGTAAAATGAACAAATGTGATAGGATTTCGCTGAATTCTTAAATTAACCATAATATAAAATGATCTAATCGGGTCTCTATGTGCCCAACCCTAGAAGCTTAATAGTGAATTTTACTCGCCATTTCCTGCGCTTTGAGATGCCGCTTAGCCCAATACGCTATCTGAAATAGACGTAAATTGAACAAATGTGATAGAATTTCCCTGAAATGTTATAGTAAACAAAATATAAAATGATCTATTCGGAACTCTGGTTGCCCTATCATAGAAGTTAAGTAGTGCATTTTACTCGCCCTTCCACGCGCTTTAAGATGCCGCCTAGCGCAGTACGCTATCTGAAATAGGAGCGACGTTAGTTGAACAAATGTGATAGAATTTCCCTGAAATCTTATATTAACCGTAATATAAAATGATGTAATCGGGTCTCTGTTTGCATTACCCTCGAAGTTTAATAGTGCATGTTACTCGCCTTTCCACGCGCTTTAAGGTGCCGCCTATCCGAGTACGCTATCTGAAATAGGGGCGACGTAAGTTGAACAAATGTGATAGAATAACGCTGAATTCTTATATTAACCGTAATATAAAATGGTCTAATCGGGTCTCCATTTGCCTTATCCTAGAAGTTTAATAATCCATTTTACTCGCCATTTCATGCGCATGGAGATGCCGCTTAGCCCAATACGCTATTTGAAATAGGAGCGATGTAAATTGAACAAATGTGATAGAATTTCGCTGAATTCTTAAATTAACCATAATATGAAATGACCTAACCGGGTCTCTGATTGCCCTATTATAGAAGTTTAATAGTGCATTTTACTCGCCATTCCACGCGCTTTAAGATGCCGCCTAGCCCAATACGCTATCTGAAATAGGAGCGACGTAAAATGAACAAATGTGATAGGATTTCGCTGAATTCTTAAATTAACCATAATATAAAATGATCTAATCGGGTCTATATATCTGTTAAACTTCTAGGGTAGGGCAAACAGAGACCCCATTAGATCATTTTATATTATGGTTAATTTAAGAATTCAGCGAAATTCTATCACATTTATTCAATTTGCGTCGCTCCTATTTCAGATAGCGTATTGGGCTAAGCGGCATCTCAAAGAGCATGAAATGGCGAGTAAAATGCACTATTAAACTTCTAGGGTGGGCAATCAGAGACCCGATTAGATCATTTTATATTTTGGTTAATAAATGAATGCATCGAAATTCTATCACATTTGTTCAATTTACATCGCTCCTATTTCAGATAGCTATTGGGCTAAGCGGCATCTCAAAGCGCATGAAATGACGAGAGAAATGCACTATTAAACTTCTTGGGTAGGGCGAACAGAGACCCGATTACATCATTTTATATTATGGTTAATTTAAAAATTCAGCAAAATTCTATCACATTTGTTCAATTTACATCGCTCCTATTTCAGATAGCGTATTGGGCTAAGCGGCACCTCAAAGCGCATGGAATGACGAGTAAAATGCACTAATAAACTTCTAGGATAAGGCAAACGGAGATCCGATTAGACCATTTTATATTACGGTTAATATAAGAATTCAGCGTAATTCTATCACATTTGTTCAATTTACGTCGTTCCTATTTCAGATAGCGTATTGGGCTAGGCGGCATCTTAAAGCGCGTGGAATGGCGAGTAAAATGCACTATTAAACTTCTATAATAGGGCAATCAGAGACCCGATTAGTTCATTTCATATTATGGTTAATTTAAGAATTCAGCGAAATTCTATCACATTTGTTCAATTTACATCGCTCCTATTTCAAATAGCGTATTGGGCTAAGCGGCATCTCCATGCGCATGAAATGGCGAGTAAAATGCATTATTAAACTTCTAGGATAAGGCAAATGGAGACCCGATTAGACCATTTTATATTACGGTTAATATAAGAATTCAGCGTTATTCTATCACATTTGTTCAATTTACGTCGCTCCTATTTCAGATAGCGTATTGGGATAAGCGGCAACTCAAAGCGCATGAAATGCTGAGTAAAATGCGCTATTAAACTTCTAGGGTAGGGCAATCAGAGACCCGATTAGATCATTTTATATTATGGTTAATTTAAGGATTCAGCAAAATTCTATCACATTTGTTCAATTTACGTCGTTCCTATTTCAGATAGCATACTGGGCTATGCGGCAACTTAAAGCGCGCGGAATGGCGAGTAAAATGCACTATTAAACTCCTAGGATAAGGCAAACAGAGACCCGATTAGATCATTTTATATTTTGGTTAATATAAGAATTCAGCGAAATTCTATCACATTTGTTCAATTTACGTCGCTCCTATTTCAGATAGCTTATTGGGCTAAGCGGCATCGCAAAGCGCATGAATTGACGAGTAAAATGCACTATTAAACTTCTACGATAAGGCAAACAGAGACCCGATCAGATCATTTTATATTACAGTTAATATAAGAATTCAGCGTAATTCTGTGACATTTGTTCAACTTACGTAGCTCCTATTTCAGATAGCGTACTGGGCTAGGCGGCATCTTAAAGCGCGTGGAAGGGCGAGTAAAATGCACTACTAAACTTCTATGATAGGGCAATCAGAGTTCCGAATAGATCATTTTATATTTTGTTTACTATAACATTTCAGGGAAATTCTATCACATTTGTTCAATTTACGTCTATTTCAGATAGCGTATTGGGCTAAGCGGCATCTCAAAGCGCAGGAAATGGCGAGTAAAATGCACTATTAAGCTTCTAGGGTTGGGCACATAGAGACCCGATTAGATCATTTTATATTATGGTTAATTTAAGAATTCAGCGAAATCCTATCACATTTTTTCATTTTACGTCGCTCCTATTTCAGATAGCGTATTGGGCTAAGCGGCATCTCAAAGCGCACGAAAGGGCGAGTAAAATGCACTATTAAACTTCTAGGGTAGGGCAAACAGAGACCCCATTAGATCATTTTATATTTTGGTTAATATAAGAATTCAGCGAAATTCTATCACATTTTTTCAATTTACGCCGCTCCTATTTCAGATAGTGTACTGGGCTAGGCGGCATCTTAAAGCGCGTGGAAGGGCGAGTAAAATGCACTACTAAACTTCTATGATAGGGCAATCAGAGTCCCGGTTAGATCATTTTATATTTTCTTTAATATAAGATTTCGGGGAAATTCTATCACATTTGTTCAATTTACGTCGCTCCTATTTCAGATAGCTATTGGGCTAAGCGGCATCTCGAAGCGCATGAAATGACGAGAGAAATGTACTATTAAACTTCTAGGGTAGGGCGAACAGAGACCCGATTACATCATTTTATATTATGGTTAATTTAAGAATTCAGCAAAATTCTATCCCATTTGTTCAATTTACATCGCTGCTATTTCAGATAGCGTATTGGGATAAGCGGCATCTCAAAGCGCATGGAATGACGACTAAAATGCACTAATAAACTTCTAGGATAAGGCAAACGGAGATCCGATTAGACCATTTTATATTACAGTTAATATAAGAATTCAGCGTAATTCTATCACATTTGTTCAACTTACGTCGCTCCTATTTCAGATAGCGTACTGGGCTAGGCGGCATCTCAAAGCGCGTGGAATGGCGTGTAAAATGCACTCTTAAACATCTATGATAGGGCAATCAGAGACCCGATTAGATCATTTTATATTTTGGTTAATATAAGAATTCAGCGTAATTCTATCACATTTGTTCAATTTACGTCGCTCCTATATCAGATAGCATATTGGGCTAAGCGGCATCTCAAAGCGCATGAAATGGCGAGTAAAATGCACTATTAAACTTCTAGGGTAAGCCAAACAGAGACCCGATTAGATCATTTTATATTACGGTTAATATAAGAATTCAGCGAAATTCTATCACATTTGTTCAATTTACGTCGCTCCTATTTCAGATAGCGTATTGGGCTATGCGCCATCTCAAAGCGCATGAAATGACGAGAGAAATGCACTATTAAACTTCTTGGGTAGGGCAAACAGAGACCCGATTACATCATTTTATATTATGGTTAATTTAAGAATTCAGGAAAATTCTATCACATTTGTTCAATTTACGTCGCTCCTATTTCAGATAGCGTACTGGGCTACGCGGTATCTTAAAGCGCGTGGAATGGCGAGTAAAATGCACTATTAAACTTCTAGGATAAGGCAAACGGAGAACCGATTAGACCATTTTATATTACGGTTAATATAAGAAATCTGCGTTATTTTATCACATTTGTTCAACTTACGTCGCTCCTATTTCAGAAAGCGTACTCGGATAGGCGGCATCTTAAAGCGCGTGGAATGGCGAGTAAAATGCACTATTAAACTTCTCGGGTAATGCAAACAGAGACCCGATTAGATCATTTTATATTACGGTTAATATAAGATTTCAGGGAAATTCTATCACATTTGTTCAATTTACGTCGCTCCTATTTCAGATAGCTATTGGGCTAAGCGGCATCTCAAAGCGCATCAAATGACGAGAGAAATGCACTATTAAACTTCTTGGGTAGGGCGAACAGAGACCCGATTACATCATTTTATATTATGGTTAATATAAGAATTCAGCGAAATTCTATCACATTTGTTCAATTTGCGTCGCTCCTATTTCAGATAGCGTATTGGGCTAAGCGGCGTCTCAAAGCGCATGAAATGACGAATAAAATGCACTATTAAGCTTGTACGCTAGGGCGAACAGAGACCCGATTAGACCATTTAACATTATGGTAAATAAAAGAATTCAGCGAAATTCTATCACATTTGTTCAATTTACGTCGCTCCTATTTCAGATAGCGTATTGGGATAAGAAGCATCTCAAAGCGCATGAAATGGCGAGTAAAATGCACTATTAAACTTCTAGGATAAGGCAAACAGAGACCCGATTAGATCATTTTATATTACGGTTAATATAAGAAATCAGCGTAATTCTGTCACATTCGTTCAACTTACGTAGCTCCTATTTCAGATAGCGTACTGGGCTAGGCGGCATCTTAAAGCGCGTGGAATGGCGAGTAAAATACACTATTAAACTTCTATGATAGGGCAATCAGAGACCCGATTAGATCATTTTATATTTTGGTTAATATAAGAATTCAGCGAAATTCTATCACATTTGTTCAATATACGTCGCTCCAATTTCAGATAGCTTATTGGGCTAAGCGGCATCGCAAAGCGCATGAAATGAGCAGTGAAATGCACTATTAAACTTCTTGGGTAGGGCGAACAAAGACCCGATTAGATCATTTTACATTAAGGTTAATATAAGAATTCAGCGAAATTCTATCACATTTGTTCAATTTACATCGCTCCTATTTCAGATAGCGACTTGTGCTAAGTGGCATCTCAAAGCGCAAGAAATGGCGAGTAAAATGCACTATTAAACTTCTAGGGTAGGGCAAACAGAGACACGATTAGGTCATTTCATATTATGGTTAATTTAAGAATTCAGCGAAATTCTATCACATTTGTTCAATTTACGTCGCTCCTATTTCAGATAGATTATTGGGCTAAGCGGCAACTCAAAGCGCATGAAATGACGAGTGAAATGCACTATTAAACTTCTAGGGTGGGGCAATCAGAGACCCGATAAGATCATTTTATATTACGGTTAATATAAGAATTCAGCGAAGTTCTATCACATTTGTTCAATTTACGTCGCTCCTATTTCAGATAGCTTATTGGGCTCAGCGGCAACTGAAAGCGCATGAAATGACGAGTGCAATGCACTATTAAACTTCTAGGGTGGGGCAATCAGAGACCCGATTAGATCATTTTACATTAAAGATAATATAAGAATTCAGCGAAATTCTATCACATTTGTTCAATTTACATCGCTCCTATTTCAGATAGCGTATTGAGCTAAGCGGCATCTCAAAGCGCATGAAATGGCGAGTAAAATGCACTATTAATCTTCTAGGGTAGGGCAATCAGAGACCCGATTAGATCATTTTATATTTTGGTTAATAAATGAATTCATCGAAATTCTATCACATTTGTTCAATTTACATCGCTCCTATTTCAGATAGCGTACTGGGCTAAGCGGCATCTCAAAGCGCATGAAATGGCGAGTCAAATGCACTATTAAACTTCTAGGATAAGGCAAACAGAGACCCGATTAGATCATTTTATATTACGGTTAATATAAGAATTCAGCGTAATTCTGTGACATTTGTTCAACTTACGTAGCTCCTATTTCAGATAGCGTGCTGGGCTAGGCGACAACTTAAAGCGCGTGGAATGGCGAGTAAAATGCATTGTTAAACTTCTATGATAGGGCAATCAGAGACCCGATTAGATCATTTTATATTATGGTTAATTTAAGAATTCATCAAAATTCTATCACATTTGTTCAATTTACGTCGTTCCTATTTCAGATAGCATACTGGGCTGGGCGGCATCTTAAAGCGCGTGGAATGGCGAGTAAAATGCACTATTAATCTTCTATGGTAGGGCAATCAGAGACCCGATTAGATCATTTTATATTTTGGTTAATATAAGAATTCAGCGTAATTCTATCACATTTGTTCAATTTACGTCGCTCCTATATCAGATAGCATATTGGGCTAAGCGGCATCTCAAAGCGCATGAAATGGCGAGTAAAATGCACTATTAAACTTCTAGGGTGAGGCAAACAGAGACCCGATTAGATCATTTTATATTACGGTTAATATAAGAAATCAGCGTAATTCTGTCACATTCGTTCAACTTACGTAGCTCCTATTTCAGATAGCGTACTGGGCTAGGCGGCATCTTAAAGCGCGTGGAATGGCGAGTAAAATGCGCTATTAAACTTCTAGGATAAGGCAAACAGAGACCCGATTAGATCATTTTATATTACGGTTAATATAAGAATTCAGCGTAATTCTGTGACATTTGTTCAACTTACGTAGCTCCTATTTCAGATAGCGTACTGGGCTAGGCGGCAACTTAAAGCGCGTGGAATGGCGAGTAACATGCACTATTAAACTTCTATGATAGGGCAATCAGAGACCCGATTAGATCATTTTATATTTTGGTTAATATAAGGATCCTGCGAAATTCTATCACATTTGTTCAATTTACGTCGCTCCTATTTCAGATAGCGTATTGGGCTAAGCGGCATCTCACAGCGCACGAAAGGGCGAGTAAAATGCACTATTAAGCTTCTAGGGTTGGGCACATAGAGACCCGATTAGATCATTTTATATTATGGTTAATTTAAGAATTCAGCGAAATCCTATCACATTTGTTCATTTTACGTCGCTCCTATTTCAGATAGCGTATTGGGCTAAGCGGCATCTCAAAGCGCACGAAAGGGCGAGTAAAATGCACTATTAAACTTCTAGGGTAGGGCAAACAGAGACCCCATTAGATCATTTTATATTTTGGTTAATATAAGAATTCAGCGAAATTCTATCACATTTTTTCAATTTACGTCGCTCCTATTTCAGATAGCGTACTGAGCTAGGCGGCATCTTAAAGCGCGTGGAAGGGCGAGTAAAATGCACTACTAAACTTCTATGATAGGGCAATCAGAGTCCCGTTTAGATCATTTTATATTTTCTTTAATATAAGATTTCAGGGAAATTCTATCACATTTGTTCAATTTACGTCGCTCCTATTTCAGATAGCTATTGGGCTAAGCGGCATCTCAAAGCGCATGAAATGACGAGAGAAATGTACTATTAAACTTCTAGGGTAGGGCGAACAGAGACCCGATTACATCATTTTATATTATGGTTAATTTAAGAATTCAGCAAAATTCTATCCCATTTGTTCAATTTACATCGCTGCTATTTCAGATAGCGTATTGGGCTAAGCGGCATCTCAAAGCGCATGGAATGACGACTAAAATGCACTAATAAACTTCTAGGATAAGGCAAACGGAGATCCGATTAGACCATTTTATATTACAGTTAATATAAGAATTCAGCGTAATTCTATCACATTTGTTCAACTTACGTCGCTCCTATTTCAGATAGCGTACTGGGCTAGGCGGCATCTCAAAGCGCGTGGAATGGCGTGTAAAATGCACTCTTAAACATCTATGATAGGGCAATCAGAGACCCGATTAGATCATTTTATATTTTGGTTAATATAAGAATTCAGCGAAATTCTATCACATTTGTTCAATTTACGTCGCTCCTATTTCGGATAGCGTATTGGGCTAAGCTGCATCTCAAAGCGCAAGAAATGGCTCGTAAAATGCACTATTAAACTTCTAGGGTAGGGCAAGAAGAGACCAGATTAGATCATTTTATATTATGGTTAATTTAAGAATTCAGCAAAATTCTATCACATTTGTTCAATTTACGTCGTTCCTATTTCAGATAGCATACTGGGTTAGGCGGTATCTTAAAGCGCGTGGAATGGCGAGTAAAATGCACTATTAAACTTCTATGATACGGCAATCAGAGACCCGATTAGATCATTTTATATTTTGGTTAATATAAGGATTCAGCGTAATTCTATCACATTTGTTCAATTTACGTCGCTCCTATTTCAGATAGCTATTGGGCTAAGCGGCATCTCAAAGCGCATGAAATGACGAGAGAAATGTACTATTAAACTTCTAGGGTAGGGCGAACAGAGACCCGATTACATCATTTTATATTATGGTTAATTTAAGAATTCAGCAAAATTCTATCCCATTTGTTCAATTTACATCGCTGCTATTTCAGATAGCGTATTGGGCTAAGCGGCATCTCAAAGCGCATGGAATGACGACTAAAATGCACTAATAAACTTCTAGGATAAGGCAAACGGAGATCCGATTAGACCATTTTATATTACAGTTAATATAAGAATTCAGCGTAATTCTATCACATTTGTTCAACTTACGTCGCTCCTATTTCAGATAGCGTACTGGGCTAGGCGGCATCTCAAAGCGCGTGGAATGGCGTGTAAAATGCACTCTTAAACATCTATGATAGGGCAATCAGAGACCCGATTAGATCATTTTATATTTTGGTTAATATAAGAATTCAGCGAAATTCTATCACATTTGTTCAATTTACGTCGCTCCTATTTCGGATAGCGTATTGGGCTAAGCTGCATCTCAAAGCGCAAGAAATGGCTCGTAAAATGCACTATTAAACTTCTAGGGTAGGGCAAGAAGAGACCAGATTAGATCATTTTATATTATGGTTAATTTAAGAATTCAGCAAAATTCTATCACATTTGTTCAATTTACGTCGTTCCTATTTCAGATAGCATACTGGGCTAGGCGGTATCTTAAAGCGCGTGGAACGGCGAGTAAAATGCACTATTAAACTTCTATGATACGGCAATCAGAGACCCGATTAGATCATTATATATTTTGGTTAATATAAGGATTCAGCGTAATTCTATCACATTTGTTCAATTTACGGCGCTCCTATTTCAGATAGCGTATTGGGCTAAGCGGCAGCTCAAAGCGCATGAAATGGCGAGTAAAATGCACTATTAAACTTCTAGGATAAGGCAAACAGAGACCCGATTAGATAATTTTATATTACGGTTAATATAAGAATTCAGCGTAATTCTGTCACATTTGTTCAAGTTACGTAGCTCCTATTTCAGATAGCGTACTGGGCTAGGCGGCAACTTAAACCGCGTGGAATGGCGAGTAAAATGCACTATTATACTTCTAGGGTAGGGCAATCAGAGACCCGATTAGATCATTTTATATTTTGGTTAATAAATGAATTCATCGAAATTCTATCTCATTTGTTCAATTTACATCGCTCCTATTTCAGATAGCGTACTGGGCTAAGCGGCATCTCAAAGCGCAAGAAATGGCGAGTAAAATGCACTATTAAACATCTAGGATAAGGCAAACAGAGACCCGATTAGATCATTTTATATTACGGTTAATATAAGAATTCAGCCTAATTCTGTGACATTTGTTCAACTTACGTAGCTCCTATTTCAGATAGCGTGCTGGGCTAGGCGGCAACTTAAAGCGCGTGGAATGGCGAGTAAAATGCACTGTTAAACTTCTATGATAGGGCAATCAGAGACCCGACTAGATCATTTTATATTTTGGTTAATATAAGAATTCAGCGAAATTCTATCACATTTGTTCAATTTACGTCGCTCCTATTTCAGATAGCTTATTGGGCTAAGCGGCATCGCAAAGCGCATGAATTGACGAGTAAAATGCACTATTAAACTTCTACGATAAGGCAAACAGAGACCCGATTATATCATTTTATATTACAGTTAATATAAGAATTCAGCGTAATTCTGTGACATTTGTTCAACTTACGTAGCTCCTATTTCAGATAGCGTACTGGGCTAGGCGGCAACTTAAAGCGCGTGGAATGGTGAGTAAAATGCACTATTAAACTTCTAGGGTAGGGCAATCAGAGACCCGATTAGATCATTTTATATTATGGTTAATATAAGAATTCAGCGAAGTCCTATCACATTTGTTTAATTTACGTCGCTCCTATTTCAGATAGCTATTGGGCTAAGCGGCATCTCAAAGCGCATGAAATGACGAGAGAAATGCACTATTAAACTTCTTGGGTAGGGCGAACAGAGACCCGATTACATCATTTTATATTATGGTTAATATAAGAATTCAGCGATATTCTATCGCATTTGTTCAATTTGCGTCGCTCCTATTTCAGATAGCGTATTGGGCTAAGCGGCATCTCAAAGCGCATGAAATGACAAATAAAATGCACTATTAAGCTTCTACGCTAGGGCGAACAGAGACCCGATTAGATCATTTAACATTATGGTAAATAAAAGAATTCAGCGAAATTCTATCACATTTGTTCAATTTACGTCGCTCCTATTTCAGATAGCGTACTCGGCTAGGCGGCATCCCAAAGCGCATGAAATGACGAGTAAAATGCTCTATTAAACTTCTAGGGTAGGGCAAACAGAGACCCGATTAGGTCATTTCATATTATGGTTAATTTAAGAATTCAGCGAAATTCTATCACATTTGTTCAATTTACGTCGCTCCTATTTCAGATAGCTTATTGGGCTAAGCGGCAACTCAAAGCGCATGAAATGGCGAGTAAAATGCACTATTAAACTTCTAGGGTAGGGCAATCAGAGACCCGATTGGATCATTTTATATTTTGGTTAATAAATGAAATCATCGAAATTCTATCACATTTGTTCAATTTACATCGCTCCTATTTCAGATAGCGTACTGGGCTAAGCGGCATCTCAAAGCGCTTGAAATGGCGAGTAAAATGCGCTATTAAACTTCTAGGATAAGGCAAACAGAGACCCGATTAGATCATTTTATATTACGGTTAATATAAGAATTCAGCGTAATTCTGTGACATTTGTTCAACTTACGTAGCTCCTATTTCAGATAGCGTACTGGGCTAGGCGGCAACTTAAAGCGCGTGGAATGGCGAGTAACATGCACTATTAAACTTCTATGATAGGGCAATCAGAGACCCGATTAGATCATTTTATATTTTGGTTAATATAAGAATTCAGCGAAATTCTATCACATTTGTTCAATTTACGTTGCTCCTATTTCAGATAGCTTATTGGGCTAAGCGGCATCGTAAAGCGTATGAATTGACGAGTAAAATGCACTATTAAACTTCTAGGATAAGACAAACAGAGACCCGATTAGATCATTTTATATTACGGTTAATATAAGAATTCAGCGTAATTCTGTGACATTTGTTCAACTTACGTAGCTCCTATTTCAGATAGCGTACTGGGCTAGGCGGCAACTTAAAGCGCGTGGAATGGCGAGTAACATGCACTATTAAACTTCTATGATAGGGCAATCTGAGACCCGATTAGATCATTTTATATTTTGGTTAATATAAGAATCCAGCGAAATTCTATCACATTTGTTCAATTTACGTCGCTCCTATTTCAGATAGCGTATTGGGCTGAGCGGCATCTCACAGCGCACGAAAGGGCGAGTAAAATGCACTATTAAACTTCTAGGGTAGGGCAATCAGAGACCCGATAAGATCATTTCATATTTTGGTTAATATAAGAATTCAGCGAAATTCTATCACATTTGTTCAATTTACGTCGCTCCTATTTCAGATAGCGTATTGGGCTAAGCTGCATCTCAAAGCGCAAGAAATGGCTCGTAAAATGCACTATTAAACTTCTAGGGTAGGGCAAACAGAGACCGGATTAGATCATTTTATATTTTGGTTAATATAAGAATTTAGCGAAATTCTATCACATTTGTTCAATTTACGTCGCTCCTATTTCAGATAGCGTATTGGGCTAAGAGGCATCTCAAAGCGCATGAAATGGCGAGTAAAATGCACTATTAAGCTTCTAGGGTTGGGCACATAGAGACCCGATTAGATCATTTTATATTATGGTTAATTTAAGAATTCAGCGAAATCCTATCACATTTGTTCATTTTACGTCGCTCCTATTTCAGATAGCGTATTGGGCTAAGCGGCATCTCAAAGCGCACGAAAGGGCGAGTAAAATGCACTATTAAACTTCTAGGGTAGGGCAAACAGAGACCCCATTAGATCATTTTATATTTTGGTTAATATAAGAATTCAGCGAATTCTATCACATTTTTTCAATTTACGTCGCTCCTATTTCAGATAGCGTACTGGGCTAGGCGGCATCTTAAAGCGCGTGGAAGGGCGAGTAAAATGCACTACTAAACTTCTATGATAGGGCAATCAGAGTCCCGTTTAGATCATTTTATATTTTCTTTAATATAAGATTTCAGGGAAATTCTATCACATTTGTTCAATTTACGTCGCTCCTATTTCAGATAGCTATTGGGCTAAGCGGCATCTCAAAGCGCATGAAATGACGAGAGAAATGTACTATTAAACTTCTAGGGTAGGGCGAACAGAGACCCGATTACATCATTTTATATTATGGTTAATTTAAGAATTCAGCAAAATTCTATTCCATTTGTTCAATTTACATCGCTGCTATTTCAGATAGCGTATTGGGCTAAGCGGCATCTCAAAGCGCATGGAATGACGACTAAAATGCACTAATAAACTTCAAGGATAAGGCAAACGGAGATCCGATTAGACCATTTTATATTACAGTTAATATAAGAATTCAGCGTAATTCTATCACATTTGTTCAACTTACGTCGCTCCTATTTCAGATAGCGTACTGGGCTAGGCGGCATCTCAAAGCGCGTGGAATGGCGTGTAAAATGCACTCTTAAACATCTATGATAGGGCAATCAGAGACCCGATTACATCATTTTATATTATGGTTAATTTAAGAATTCAGCAAAATTCTATCCCATTTGTTCAATTTACATCGCTGCTATTTCAGATAGCGTATTGGGCTAAGCGGCATCTCAAAGCGCATGGAATGACGACTAAAATGCACTCTTAAACATCTATGATAGGGCAATCAGAGACCCGATTAGATCATTTTATATTTTGGTTAATATAAGAATTCAGCGTAATTCTATCACATTTGTTCAACATGCGTCGCTCCTATTTCAGATAGTGTACTGGGCTAGGCGGCATCTTAAAGCGCGTGGAAGGGCGAGTAAAATGCACTGTTAAACTTCTAGGGTAGGGCAATCAGAGACCCGATTAGATCATTTTATATTATGGTTAATTTAAGAATTCAGCAAAATTCTATCACATTTGTTCAATTTACGTCGTTCCTATTTCATATAGCGTATTGGGCTGAGCGGCATCTCAAAGCGCATGAAATGGCGAGTAAAATGCACTATTAAACTTCTAGGGTAAGGCAAACAGAGACCCGATTAGATCATTTTATATTACGGTTAATATAAGAATTCAGCGTAATTCTATCACATTTGTTCAACTAACGTCGCTCCTATTTCAGATAGCGTACTGCGCTAGCCGGCATCTTAAAGCGCGTGGAACGGCGTGTAAAATGCACTACTAAACTTCTATGATAGGGCAATCAGAGTTCCGAATAGATCATTTTATATTTTGTTTACTATAACATTTCAGTGAAATTCTATCACATTTGTTCAATTTACGTCGCTCCTATTTCAGATAGCGTATTGAGCTAAGCGGCATCTCAAAGCGCAAGAAATGGCGAGTAAAATCCACTATTAAGCTTCTAGGGTTGGGCACATAGAGACCCGATTAGATCATTTTATATTATGGTTAATTTAAGAATTCAGCGAAATCCTATCACATTTGTTCATTTTACGTCGCTCCTATTTCAGATAGCGTATTGGGCTAAGCGGCATCTCAAAGCGCGTGAAATGGCGAGTAAAATGCACTATTAAACTTCTAGGGCATGGCGAACAGAGACCCGATTAGATCATTTTACATTAAGGTTAATATAAGTATTGAGGGAACTTCTATCACATTTGTTCAATTTACGTCGCTCCTATTTCAGACAGCTTATTGGGCTAAGCGGCATCTCAAAGCGCATGAAATGACGAGTGAAATGCACTATTAAACTTCTAGGGTAGGGCAATCAGAGTCCCGATTAGATCATTTTATATTATGGTTAATTTAAGAATTCAGCAAAATTCTATCACATTTGTTCAATTTACGTCGTTCCTATTTCAGATAGCATACTGGGCTAGGCGGCATCTTAAAGCGCGTGGAATGGCGAGTAAAATGCACTGTTAATCTTCTTTGATAGGGCAATCAGAGACCCGATTAGATCATTTTATATTTTGGTTAATATAAGAATTCAGCGTAATTCTATCACATTTGTTCAATTTACGTCGCTCCTATATCAGATAGCAGATTGGGCTAAGCGGCATCTCAAAGCGCATGAAATGGCGAGTAAAATGCACTATTAAACTTCTAGGGTAAGGCAAACAGAGACCCGATTAGATCATTTTATATTACGGTTAATATAAGAATTCAGCGAAATTCTATCACATTTGTTCAATTTACGTCGCTCCTATTTCAGATAGCGTACTGGGCTACGCGGTGTCTTAAAGCGCGTTGAATGGCGAGTAAAGTGCACTGTTAAACTTCTAGGGTAGGGCGAACAAAGACCCGATTAGATCATTTTATATTTTGGTTAATATAAGAATTCAGCGAAATTCTGTCACATTTGTTCAATTTACGTCGCTCCAATTTCAGATAGCTTATTGGGCTAAGCGGCATCGCAAAGCGCATGAATTGACGAGTGAAATGCACTATCAAACTTCTTGGGTAGGGCGAACAAAGACCCGATTAGATCATTTTACATTAAGGTTAATATAAGAATTCAGCGAAAGTCTATCACATTTGTTCAATTTACGTCGCTCCTATTTCAGATAGCGTATTGGGCTAGGCGGCATCTTAAAGCGCGTGGAATTTCGAGTAAAATGCACTATTAAACTTCTATGATAGGGCAATCAGAGACCCGATTAGATCATTTTATATTTTGGTTAATATAAGAATTCAGCGAAATTCTATAACATTTGTTCAATTTACGTCGCTCCTATTTCAGATAGCTTATTGGGCTAAGCGGCATCTCAAAGCGCATGAAGTGGCGAGTAAAATGCACTATTAAACTTCTAGGGTAGGGCGAACAAAGACCCGATTAGATCATTTTATATTACGGTTAATATAAGAATTCAGCGTAATTCTGTCACATTTTTTCAATTTACGTCGCTCCTATTTCAGATAGCGTACTGGGCTAGGCGGCATCTTAAAGCGCGTGGAAGGGCGAGTAAAATGCACTACTAAACTTCTATGATAGGGCAATCAGAGTCCCGTTTAGATCATTTTATATTTTCTTTAATATAAGATTTCAGGGAAATTCTATCACATTTGTTCAATTTACGTCGCTCCTATTTCAGATAGCTATTGGGCTAAGCGGCATCTGAAAGCGCATGAAATGACGAGAGAAATGTACTATTAAACTTCTAGGGTAGGGCGAACAGAGACCCGATTACATCATTTTATATTATGGTTAATTTAAGAATTCAGCAAAATTCTATCCCATTTGTTCAATTTACATCGCTGCTATTTCAGATAGCGTATTGGGCTAAGCGGCATCTCAAAGCGCATGGAATGACGACTAAAATGCACTAATAAACTTCTAGGATAAGGCAAACGGAGATCCGATTAGACCATTTTATATTACAGTTAATATAAGAATTCAGCGTAATTCTATCACATTTGTTCAACTTACGTCGCTCCTATTTCAGATAGCGTACTGGGCTAGGCGGCATCTCAAAGCGCGTGGAATGGCGTGTAAAATGCACTCTTAAACATCTATGATAGGGCAATCAGAGACCCGATTAGATCATTTTATATTATGGTTAATTTAAGAATTCAGCAAAATTCTATCACATTTGTTCAATTTACGTCGTTCCTATTTCATATAGCGTATTGGGCTGAGCGGCATCTCAAAGCGCATGAAATGGCGAGTAAAATGCACTATTAAACTTCTAGGGTAAGGCAAACAGAGACCCGATTAGATCATTTTATATTACGGTTAATATAAGAATTCAGCGTAATTCTATCACATTTGTTCAACTAACGTCGCTCCTATTTCAGATAGCGTACTGCGCTAGCCGGCATCTTAAAGCGCGTGGAACGGCGTGTAAAATGCACTACTAAACTTCTATGATAGGGCAATCAGAGTTCCGAATAGATCATTTTATATTTTGTTTACTATAACATTTCAGTGAAATTCTATCACATTTGTTCAATTTACGTCGCTCCTATTTCAGATAGCGTATTGAGCTAAGCGGCATCTCAAAGCGCAAGCAATGGCGAGTAAAATCCACTATTAAGCTTCTAGGGTTGGGCACATAGAGACCCGATTAGATCATTTTATATTATGGTTAATTTAAGAATTCAGCGAAATCCTATCACATTTGTTCATTTTACGTCGCTCCAATTTCAGATAGCGTATTGGGCTAAGCGGCATCTCAAAGCGCATGAAATGACGAGTGAAATGCACTGTTAAACTTCTAGGGTAGGGCAAACAGAGACCCGATTAGATCATTTTATATTATGGTTAATTTAAGAATTCAGCAAAATTCTATCACATTTGTTCAATTTACGTCGTTCCTATTTCAGATAGCATACTGGGCTAGGCGGTATCTTAAAGCGCGTGGAACGGCGAGTAAAATGCACTATTAAACTTCTATGATACGGCAATCAGAGACCCGATTAGATCATTATATATTTTGGTTAATATAAGGATTCAGCGTAATTCTATCACATTTGTTCAATTTACGGCGCTCCTATTTCAGATAGCGTATTGGGCTAAGCGGCAGCTCAAAGCGCATGAAATGGCGAGTAAAATGCACTATTAAACTTCTAGGATAAGGCAAACAGAGACCCGATTAGATAATTTTATATTACGGTTAATATAAGAATTCAGCGTAATTCTGTCACATTTGTTCAAGTTACGTAGCTCCTATTTCAGATAGCGTACTGGGC
Organism: Macropis europaea; assembly: GCA_916610135.2. Classification (NCBI taxonomy): domain Eukaryota; kingdom Metazoa; phylum Arthropoda; class Insecta; order Hymenoptera; family Melittidae; genus Macropis; species Macropis europaea. The sequence continues at coordinate 95,728 of CAKAJE020001194.1, read as the reverse complement.
TAGGCGGCAACTTAAACCGCGTGGAATGGCGAGTAAAATGCACTATTATACTTCTAGGGTAGGGCAATCAGAGACCCGATTAGATCATTTTATATTTTGGTTAATAAATGAATTCATCGAAATTCTATCTCATTTGTTCAATTTACATCGCTCCTATTTCAGATAGCGTACTGGGCTAAGCGGCATCTCAAAGCGCAAGAAATGGCGAGTAAAATGCACTATTAAACATCTAGGATAAGGCAAACAGAGACCCGATTAGATCATTTTATATTACGGTTAATATAAGAATTCAGCCTAATTCTGTGACATTTGTTCAACTTACGTAGCTCCTATTTCAGATAGCGTGCTGGGCTAGGCGGCAACTTAAAGCGCGTGGAATGGCGAGTAAAATGCACTGTTAAACTTCTATGATAGGGCAATCAGAGACCCGACTAGATCATTTTATATTTTGGTTAATATAAGAATTCAGCGAAATTCTATCACATTTGTTCAATTTACGTCGCTCCTATTTCAGATAGCTTATTGGGCTAAGCGGCATCGCAAAGCGCATGAATTGACGAGTAAAATGCACTATTAAACTTCTACGATAAGGCAAACAGAGACCCGATTATATCATTTTATATTACAGTTAATATAAGAATTCAGCGTAATTCTGTGACATTTGTTCAACTTACGTAGCTCCTATTTCAGATAGCGTACTGGGCTAGGCGGCAACTTAAAGCGCGTGGAATGGTGAGTAAAATGCACTATTAAACTTCTAGGGTAGGGCAATCAGAGACCCGATTAGATCATTTTATATTATGGTTAATATAAGAATTCAGCGAAGTCCTATCACATTTGTTTAATTTACGTCGCTCCTATTTCAGATAGCTATTGGGCTAAGCGGCATCTCAAAGCGCATGAAATGACGAGAGAAATGCACTATTAAACTTCTTGGGTAGGGCGAACAGAGACCCGATTACATCATTTTATATTATGGTTAATATAAGAATTCAGCGATATTCTATCGCATTTGTTCAATTTGCGTCGCTCCTATTTCAGATAGCGTATTGGGCTAAGCGGCATCTCAAAGCGCATGAAATGACAAATAAAATGCACTATTAAGCTTCTACGCTAGGGCGAACAGAGACCCGATTAGATCATTTAACATTATGGTAAATAAAAGAATTCAGCGAAATTCTATCACATTTGTTCAATTTACGTCGCTCCTATTTCAGATAGCGTACTCGGCTAGGCGGCATCCCAAAGCGCATGAAATGACGAGTAAAATGCTCTATTAAACTTCTAGGGTAGGGCAAACAGAGACCCGATTAGGTCATTTCATATTATGGTTAATTTAAGAATTCAGCGAAATTCTATCACATTTGTTCAATTTACGTCGCTCCTATTTCAGATAGCTTATTGGGCTAAGCGGCATCTCAAAGCGCATGAAATGGCGAGTAAAATGCACTATTAAACTTCTAGGGTAGGGCAATCAGAGACCCGATTGGATCATTTTATATTTTGGTTAATAAATGAAATCATCGAAATTCTATCACATTTGTTCAATTTACATCGCTCCTATTTCAGATAGCGTACTGGGCTAAGCGGCATCTCAAAGCGCTTGAAATGGCGAGTAAAATGCGCTATTAAACTTCTAGGATAAGGCAAACAGAGACCCGATTAGATCATTTTATATTACGGTTAATATAAGAATTCAGCGTAATTCTGTGACATTTGTTCAACTTACGTAGCTCCTATTTCAGATAGCGTACTGGGCTAGGCGGCAACTTAAAGCGCGTGGAATGGCGAGTAACATGCACTATTAAACTTCTATGATAGGGCAATCAGAGACCCGATTAGATCATTTTATATTTTGGTTAATATAAGAATTCAGCGAAATTCTATCACATTTGTTCAATTTACGTTGCTCCTATTTCAGATAGCTTATTGGGCTAAGCGGCATCGCAAAACGTATGAATTGACGAGTAAAATGCACTATTAAACTTCTAGGATAAGACAAACAGAGACCCGATTAGATCATTTTATATTACGGTTAATATAAGAATTCAGCGTAATTCTGTGACATTTGTTCAACTTACGTAGCTCCTATTTCAGATAGCGTACTGGGCTAGGCGGCAACTTAAAGCGCGTGGAATGGCGAGTAACATGCACTATTAAACTTCTATGATAGGGCAATCTGAGACCCGATTAGATCATTTTATATTTTGGTTAATATAAGAATCCAGCGAAATTCTATCACATTTGTTCAATTTACGTCGCTCCTATTTCAGATAGCGTATTGGGCTGAGCGGCATCTCACAGCGCACGAAAGGGCGAGTAAAATGCACAATTAAACTTCTAGGGTAGGGCAATCAGAGACCCGATAAGATCATTTCATATTTTGGTTAATATAAGAATTCAGCGAAATTCTATCACATTTGTTCAATTTACGTCGCTCCTATTTCAGATAGCGTACTGGGCTAAGCTGCATCTCAAAGCGCAAGAAATGGCTCGTAAAATGCACTATTAAACTTCTAGGGTAGGGCAAACAGAGACCGGATTAGATCATTTTATATTTTGGTTAATATAAGAATTTAGCGAAATTCTATCACATTTGTTCAATTTACGTCGCTCCTATTTCAGATAGCGTAGTGGGCTAAGAGGCATCTCAAAGCGCATGAAATGGCGAGTAAAATGCACTATTAAGCTTCTAGGGTTGGGCACATAGAGACCTGATTAGATCATTTTATATTATGGTTAATTTAAGAATTCAGCGAAATCCTATCACATTTGTTCATTTTACGTCGCTCCTATTTCAGATAGCGTATTGGGCTAAGCGGCATCTCAAAGCGCACGAAAGGGCGAGTAAAATGCACTATTAAACTTCTAGGGTAGGGCAAACAGAGACCCCATTAGATCATTTTATATTTTGGTTAATATAAGAATTCAGCGAAATTCTATCACATTTTTTCAATTTACGTCGCTCCTATTTCAGATAGCGTACTGGGCTAGGCGGCATCTTAAAGCGCGTGGAAGGACGAGTAAAATGCAGTACTAAACTTCTATGATAGGGCAATCAGAGTCCCGTTTAGATCATTTTATATTTTCTTTAATATAAGATTTCAGGGAAATTCTATCACATTTGTTCAATTTACGTCGCTCCTATTTCAGATAGCTATTGGGCTAAGCGGCATCTCAAAGCGCATGAAATGACGAGAGAAATGTACTATTAAACTTCTAGGGTAGGGCGAACAGAGACCCGATTACATCATTTTATATTATGGTTAATTTAAGAATTCAGCAAAATTCTATCCCATTTGTTCAATTTACATCGCTGCTATTTCAGATAGCGTACTGGGCTAGGCGGCATCTCAAAGCGCGTGGAATGGCGAGTAAAATGCACTCTTAAACATCTATGATAGGGCAATCAGAGACCCGATTAGATCATTTTATATTTTGGTTAATATAAGAATTCAGCGAAATTCTATCACATTTGTTCAATTTACGTCGCTCCTATTTCGGATAGCGTATTGGGCTAAGCTGCATCTCAAAGCGCAAGAAATGGCTCGTAAAATGCACTATTAAACTTCTAGGGTAGGGCAAGAAGAGACCAGATTAGATCATTTTATATTATGGTTAATTTAAGAATTCAGCAAAATTCTATCACATTTGTTCAATTTACGTCGTTCCTATTTCAGATAGCATACTGGGCTAGGCGGTATCTTAAAGCGCGTGGAATGGCGAGTAAAATGCACTATTAAACTTCTATGATACGGCAATCAGAGACCCGATTAGATCATTTTATATTTTGGTTAATATAAGGATTCAGCGTAATTCTATCACATTTGTTCAATTTACGTCGCTCCTATTTCAGATAGCTATTGGGCTAAGCGGCATCTCAAAGCGCATGAAATGACGAGAGAAATGTACTATTAAACTTCTAGGGTAGGGCGAACAGAGACCCGATTACATCATTTTATATTATGGTTAATTTAAGAATTCAGCAAAATTCTATCCCATTTGTTCAATTTACATCGCTGCTATTTCAGATAGCGTATTGGGCTAAGCGGCATCTCAAAGCGCATGGAATGACGACTAAAATGCACTAATAAACTTCTAGGATAAGGCAAACGGAGATCCGAGTAGACCATTTTATATTACAGTTAATATAAGAATTCAGCGTAATCCTATCACATTTGTTCAACTTACGTCGCTCCTATTTCAGATAGCGTACTGGGCTGGGCGGCATCTCAAAGCGCGTGGAATGGCGTGTAAAATGCACTCTTAAACATCTATGATAGGGCAATCAGAGACCCGATTAGATCATTTTATATTTTGGTTAATATAAGAATTCAGCGAAATTCTATCACATTTGTTCAATTTACGTCGCTCCTATTTCGGATAGCGTATTGGGCTAAGCTGCATCTCAAAGCGCAAGAAATGGCTCGTAAAATGCACTATTAAACTTCTAGGGTAGGGCAAGAAGAGACCAGATTAGATCATTTTATATTATGGTTAATTTAAGAATTCAGCAAAATTCTATCACATTTGTTCAATTTACGTCGTTCCTATTTCAGATAGCATACTGGGCTAGGCGGTATCTTAAAGCGCGTGGAATGGCGAGTAAAATGCACTATTAAACTTCTATGATACGGCAATCAGAGACCCGATTAGATCATTTTATATTTTGGTTAATATAAGGATTCAGCGTAATTCTATCACATTTGTTCAATTTACGGCGCTCCTATTTCAGATAGCGTATTGGGCTAAGCGGCAGCTCAAAGCGCATGAAATGGCGAGTAAAATGCACTATTAAACTTCTAGGATAAGGCAAACAGAGACCCGATTAGATAATTTTATATTACGGTTAATATAAGAATTCAGCGTAATTCTGTGACATTTGTTCAACTTACGTAGCTCCTATTTCAGATAGCGTGCTGGGCTAGGCGACAACTTAAAGCGCGTGGAATGGCGAGTAAAATGCATTGTTAAACTTCTATGATAGGGCAATCAGAGACCCGATTAGATCATTTTATATTATGGTTAATTTAAGAATTCATCAAAATTCTATCACATTTGTTCAATTTACGTTGTTCCTATTTCAGATAGCATACTGGGCTGGGCGGCATCTTAAAGCGCGTGGAATGGCGAGTAAAATGCACTATTAATCTTCTATGGTAGGGCAATCAGAGACCCGATTAGATCATTTTATATTTTGGTTAATATAAGAATTCAGCGAAATTCTATCACATTTGTTCAATTTACGTCGCTCCTATTTCAGATAGCGTATTGGGCTAAGCTGCATCTCAAAGCGCAAGAAATGGCTCGTAAAATGCACTATTAAACTTCTAGGGTAGGGCAAACAGAGACCGGATTAGATCATTTTATATTTTGGTTAATATAAGAATTTAGCGAAATTCTATCACATTTGTTCAATTTACGTCGCTCCTATTTCAGATAGCGTATTGGGCTAAGAGGCATCTCAAAGCGCATGAAATGGCGAGTAAAATGCACTATTAAGCTTCTAGGGTTGGGCACATAGAGACCTGATTAGATCATTTTATATTATGGTTAATTTAAGAATTCAGCGAAATCCTATCACATTTGTTCATTTTACGTCGCTCCTATTTCAGATAGCGTATTGGGCTAAGCGGCATCTCAAAGCGCACGAAAGGGCGAGTAAAATGCACTATTAAACTTCTAGGGTAGGGCAAACAGAGACCCCATTAGATCATTTTATATTTTGGTTAATATAAGAATTCAGCGAAATTCTATCACATTTTTTCAATTTACGTCGCTCCTATTTCAGATAGCGTACTGGGCTAGGCGGCATCTTAAAGCGCGTGGAAGGACGAGTAAAATGCAGTACTAAACTTCTATGATAGGGCAATCAGAGTCCCGTTTAGATCATTTTATATTTTCTTTAATATAAGATTTCAGGGAAATTCTATCACATTTGTTCAATTTACGTCGCTCCTATTTCAGATAGCTATTGGGCTAAGCGGCATCTCAAAGCGCATGAAATGACGAGAGAAATGTACTATTAAACTTCTAGGGTAGGGCGAACAGAGACCCGATTACATCATTTTATATTATGGTTAATTTAAGAATTCAGCAAAATTCTATCACATTTGTTCAATTTACATCGCTGCTATTTCAGATAGCGTACTGGGCTAGGCGGCATCTCAAAGCGCGTGGAATGGCGAGTAAAATGCACTCTTAAACATCTATGATAGGGCAATCAGAGACCCGATTAGATCATTTTATATTTTGGTTAATATAAGAATTCAGCGAAATTCTATCACATTTGTTCAATTTACGTCGCTCCTATTTCGGATAGCGTATTGGGCTAAGCTGCATCTCAAAGCGCAAGAAATGGCTCGTAAAATGCACTATTAAACTTCTAGGGTAGGGCAAGAAGAGACCAGATTAGATCATTTTATATTATGGTTAATTTAAGAATTCAGCAAAATTCTATCACATTTGTTCAATTTACGTCGTTCCTATTTCAGATAGCATACTGGGCTAGGCGGTATCTTAAAGCGCGTGGAATGGCGAGTAAAATGCACTATTAAACTTCTATGATACGGCAATCAGAGACCCGATTAGATCATTTTATATTTTGGTTAATATAAGAATTCAGCGTAATTCTATCACATTTGTTCAATTTACGTCGCTCCTATTTCAGATAGCTATTGGGCTAAGCGGCATCTCAAAGCGCATGAAATGACGAGAGAAATGTACTATTAAACTTCTAGGGTAGGGCGAACAGAGACCCGATTACATCATTTTATATTATGGTTAATTTAAGAATTCAGCAAAATTCTATCCCATTTGTTCAATTTACATCGCTGCTATTTCAGATAGCGTATTGGGCTAAGCGGCATCTCAAAGCGCATGGAATGACGACTAAAATGCACTAATAAACTTCTAGGATAAGGCAAACGGAGATCCGATTAGACCATTTTATATTACAGTTAATATAAGAATTCAGCGTAATCCTATCACATTTGTTCAACTTACGTCGCTCCTATTTCAGATAGCGTACTGGGCTGGGCGGCATCTCAAAGCGCGTGGAATGGCGTGTAAAATGCACTCTTAAACATCTATGATAGGGCAATCAGAGACCCGATTAGATCATTTTATATTTTGGTTAATATAAGAATTCAGCGAAATTCTATCACATTTGTTCAATTTACGTCGCTCCTATTTCAGATAGCGTATTGGGCTAAGCTGCATCTCAAAGCGCAAGAAATGGCTCGTAAAATGCACTATTAAACTTCTAGGGTAGGGCAAGAAGAGACCAGATTAGATCATTTTATATTATGGTTAATTTAAGAATTCAGCAAAATTCTATCACATTTGTTCAATTTACGTCGTTCCTATTTCAGATAGCATACTGGGCTAGGCGGTATCTTAAAGCGCGTGGAATGGCGAGTAAAATGCACTATTAAACTTCTATGATACGGCAATCAGAGACCCGATTAGATCATTATATATTTTGGTTAATATAAGGATTCAGCGTAATTCTATCACATTTGTTCAATTTACGTCGCTCCTATTTCAGATAGCGTATTGGGCTAAGCGGCAGCTCAAAGCGCATGAAATGGCGAGTAAAATGCACTATTAAACTTCTAGGATAAGGCAAACAGAGACCCGATTAGATAATTTTATATTACGGTTAATATAAGAATTCAGCGTAATTCTGTGACATTTGTTCAACTTACGTAGCTCCTATTTCAGATAGCGTGCTGGGCTAGGCGACAACTTAAAGCGCGTGGAATGGCGAGTAAAATGCATTGTTAAACTTCTATGATAGGGCAATCAGAGACCCGATTAGATCATTTTATATTATGGTTAATTTAAGAATTCATCAAAATTCTATCACATTTGTTCAATTTACGTTGTTCCTATTTCAGATAGCATACTGGGCTGGGCGGCATCTTAAAGCGCGTGGAATGGCGAGTAAAATGCACTATTAATCTTCTATGGTAGGGCAATCAGAGACCCGATTAGATCATTTTATATTTTGGTTAATATAAGAATTCAGCGTAATTCTATCACATTTGTTCAATTTACGTCGCTCCTATATCAGATAGCATATTGGGCTAAGCGGCATCTCAAAGCGCATGAAATGACGAATACAATGCACTATTAAGCTTCTACGCTAGGGCGAACAGAGACCCGATTAGATCATTTAACATTATGGTAAATAAAAGAATTCAGCGAAATTCTATCACATTTGTTCAATTTACGTCGCTCCTATTTCAGATAGCGTACTCGGCTAGGCGGCATCCCAAAGCGCATGAAATGACGAGTAAAATGCTCTATTAAACTTCTAGGGTAGGGCAAACAGAGACCCGATTAGGTCATTTCATATTATGGTTAATTTAAGAATTCAGCGAAATTCTATCACATTTGTTCAATTTACGTCGCTCCTATTTCAGATAGCTTATTGGGCTAAGCGGCAACTCAAAGCGCATGAAATGGCGAGTAAAATGCACTATTAAACTTCTAGGGTAGGGCAATCAGAGACCCGATTGGATCATTTTATATTTTGGTTAATAAATGAAATCATCGAAATTCTATCACATTTGTTCAATTTACATCGCTCCTATTTCAGATAGCGTACTGGGCTAAGCGGCATCTCAAAGCGCTTGAAATGGCGAGTAAAATGCGCTATTAAACTTCTAGGATAAGGCAAACAGAGACCCGATTAGATCATTTTATATTACGGTTAATATAAGAATTCAGCGTAATTCTGTGACATTTGTTCAACTTACGTAGCTCCTATTTCAGATAGCGTACTGGGCTATGCGGCAACTTAAAGCGCGTGGAATGGCGAGTAAAATGCACTATTAAACTTCTATGATAGGGCAATCAGAGACCCGATTAGATCATTTTATATTTTGGTTAATATAAGAATTCAGCGAAATTCTATCACATTTGTTCAATTTACGTTGCTCCTATTTCAGATAGCTTATTGGGCTAAGCGGCATCGCAAAACGTATGAATTGACGAGTAAAATGCACTATTAAACTTCTAGGATAAGACAAACAGAGACCCGATTAGATCATTTTATATTACGGTTAATATAAGAATTCAGCGTAATTCTGTGACATTTGTTCAACTTACGTAGCTCCTATTTCAGATAGCGTACTGGGCTAGGCGGCAACTTAAAGCGCGTGGAATGGCGAGTAACATGCACTATTAAACTTCTATGATAGGGCAATCTGAGACCCGATCAGATCATTTTATATTTTGGTTAATATAAGAATCCAGCGAAATTCTATCACATTTGTTCAATTTACGTCGCTCCTATTTCAGATAGCGTATTGGGCTGAGCGGCATCTCACAGCGCACGAAAGGGCGAGTAAAATGCACTATTAAACTTCTAGGGTAGGGCAATCAGAGACCCGATAAGATCATTTCATATTTTGGTTAATATAAGAATTCAGCGAAATTCTATCACATTTGTTCAATTTACGTCGCTCCTATTTCAGATAGCGTATTGGGCTAAGCTGCATCTCAAAGCGCATGAAATGGCGAGTAAAATACACTATTAAGCTTCTAGGGTTGGGCACATAGAGACCCGATTAGATCATTTTATATTATGGTTAATTTAAGAATTCAGCGAAATCCTATCACATTTGTTCATTTTACGTCGCTCCTATTTCAGATAGCGTATTGGGCTAAGCGGCATCTCAAAGCGCACGAAAGGGCGAGTAAAATGCACTATTAAACTTCTAGGGTAGGGCAAACAGAGACCCCATTAGATCATTTTATATTTTGGTTAATATAAGAATTCAGCGAATTCTATCACATTTTTTCAATTTACGTCGCTCCTATTTCAGATAGCGTACTGGGCTAGGCGGCATCTTAAAGCGCGTGGAAGGGCGAGTAAAATGCACTACTAAACTTCTATGATAGGGCAATCAGAGTCCCGTTTAGATCATTTTATATTTTCTTTAATATAAGATTTCAGGGAAATTCTATCACATTTGTTCAATTTACGTCGCTCCTATTTCAGATAGCTATTGGGCTAAGCGGCATCTCAAAGCGCATGAAATGACGAGAGAAATGTACTATTAAACTTCTAGGGTAGGGCGAACAGAGACCCGATTACATCATTTTATATTATGGTTAATTTAAGAATTCAGCAAAATTCTATCCCATTTGTTCAATTTACATCGCTGCTATTTCAGATAGCGTATTGGGCTAAGCGGCATCTCAAAGCGCATGGAATGACGACTAAAATGCACTAATAAACTTCTAGGATAAGGCAAACGGAGATCCGATTAGACCATTTTATATTACAGTTAATATAAGAATTCAGCGTAATTCTATCACATTTGTTCAACTTACGTCGCTCCTATTTCAGATAGCGTACTGGGCTAGGCGGCATCTCAAAGCGCGTGGAATGGCGTGTAAAATGCACTCTTAAACATCTATGATAGGGCAATCAGAGACCCGATTAGATCATTTTATATTTTGGTTAATATAAGAATTCAGCGAAATTCTATCACATTTGTTCAATTTACGTCGCTCCTATTTCGGATAGCGTATTGGGCTAAGCTGCATCTCAAAGCGCAAGAAATGGCTCGTAAAATGCACTATTAAACTTCTAGGGTAGGGCAAGAAGAGACCAGATTAGATCATTTTATATTATGGTTAATTTAAGAATTCAGCAAAATTCTATCACATTTGTTCAATTTACGTCGTTCCTATTTCAGATAGCATCCTGGGCTAGGCGGTATCTTAAAGCGCGTGGAATGGCGAGTAAAATGCACTATTAAACTTCTATGATAGGGCAATCAGAGACCCGATTAGATCATTTTATATTTTCGTTAATATAAGGATTCAGCGTAGTTCTATCACATTTGTTCAATTTACGTCGCTCCTATTTCAGATAGCGTATTGGGCTAAGCGGCATCTCATAGCGCATGAAATGGCGAGTAAAATGCACTATTAAACTTCTAGGGTAAGGCAAACAGAGACCCGATTAGATCATTTTATATTACGGTTAATATAAGAATTCAGCGTAATTCTATCACATTTGTTCAACTAACGTCGCTCCTATTTCAGATAGCGTACTGCGCTAGCCGGCATCTTAAAGCGCGTGGAACGGCGTGTAAAATGCACTACTAAACTTCTATGATAGGGCAATCAGAGTTCCGAATAGATCATTTTATATTTTGTTTACTATAACATTTCAGTGAAATTCTATCACATTTGTTCAATTTACGTCGCTCCTATTTCAGATAGCGTATTGAGCTAAGCGGCATCTCAAAGCGCAAGAAATGGCGAGTAAAATCCACTATTAAGCTTCTAGGGTTGGGCACATAGAGACCCGATTAGATCATTTTATATTATGGTTAATTTAAGAATTCAGCGAAATCCTATCACATTTGTTCATTTTACGTCGCTCCCATTTCAGATAGCGTATTGGGCTAAGCGGCATCTCAAAGCGCATGAAATGGCGAGTAAAATGCACTATTAAACTTCTAGGGCATGGCGAACAGAGACCCGATTAGATCATTTTACATTAAGGTTAATATAAGTATTGAGGGAACTTCTATCACATTTGTTCAATTTACGTCGCTCCTATTTCAGACAGCTTATTGGGCTAAGCGGCATCTCAAAGCGCATGAAATGACGAGTGAAATGCACTATTAAACTTCTAGGGTAGGGCAATCAGAGTCCCGATTAGATCATTTTATATTATGGTTAATTTAAGAATTCAGCAAAATTCTATCACATTTGTTCAATTTACGTCGTTCCTATTTCAGATAGCATACTGGGCTAGGCGGCATCTTAAAGCGCGTGGAATGGCGAGTAAAATGCACTGTTAATCTTCTATGATAGGGCAATCAGAGACCCGATTAGATCATTTTATATTTTGGTTAATATAAGAATTCAGCGTAATTCTATCACATTTGTTCAATTTACGTCGCTCCTATATCAGATAGCAGATTGGGCTAAGCGGCATCTCAAAGCGCATGAAATGGCGAGTAAAATGCACTATTAAACTTCTAGGGTAAGGCAAACAGAGACCCGATTAGATCATTTTATATTACGGTTAATATAAGAATTCAGCGAAATTCTATCACATTTGTTCAATTTACGTCGCTCCTATTTCAGATAGCGTACTGGGCTACGCGGTGTCTTAAAGCGCGTTGAATGGCGAGTAAAGTGCACTGTTAAACTTCTAGGCTAGGGCGAACAAAGACCCGATTAGATCATTTTATATTTTGGTTAATATAAGAATTCAGCGAAATTCTGTCACATTTGTTCAATTTACGTCGCTCCAATTTCAGATAGCTTATTGGGCTAAGCGGCATCGCAAAGCGCATGAATTGACGAGTGAAATGCACTATCAAACTTCTTGGGTAGGGCGAACAAAGACCCGATTAGATCATTTTACATTAAGGTTAATATAAGAATTCAGCGAAAGTCTATCACATTTGTTCAATTTACATCGCTCCTATTTCAGATAGCGACTTGTGCTAAGCGTCATCTCAAAGCGCAAGAAATGGCGAGTAAAATGCACTATTAAACTTCTAGGGTAGGGCAAACAGAGACCCCATTAGATCATTTTATATTATGGTTAAATTAAGAATTCAGCGAAATTCTATCACATTTGTTCAATTTACGTCGCTCCTATTTCAGATAGCGTATTGGGCTAGGCGGCATCTTAAAGCGCGTGGAATTTCGAGTAAAATGCACTATTAAACTTCTATGATAGGGCAATCAGAGACCCGATTAGATCATTTTATATTTTGGTTAATATAAGAATTCAGCGAAATTCTATAACATTTGTTCAATTTACGTCGCTCCTATTTCAGATAGCTTATTGGGCTAAGCGGCATCTCAAAGCGCATGAAGTGGCGAGTAAAATGCACTATTAAACTTCTAGGGTAGGGCGAACAAAGACCCGATTAGATCATTTTATATTACGGTTAATATAAGAATTCAGCGTAATTCTGTCACATTTGTTCAATTTACGTCGCTCCTATTTCAGATAGCGTGCTGGGCTAGGCGGCAACTTAAAGCGCGTGGAATGGCGAGTAAAATGCACTGTTAAACTTCTATGATAGGGCAATCAGAGACCCGATTAGATTATTTTATATTTTGGTTAATATAAGAATTCAGCGAAATTCTATCACATTTGTTCAATTTACGTCGCTCCTATTTCAGATAGCTTATTGGGCTAAGCGGCATCGCAAAGCGCATGAATTGACGAGTAAAATGCACTATTAAACTTCTTGGGTAGGGCGAACAGAGACCCGATTACATCATTTTATATTATGGTTAATTTAAGAATTCAGTAAAATTCTATCACATTTGTTCAATTTACGTCGCTCCTATTTCAGATAGCGTACTGGGCTAGGCGGCATCTTAAAGCGCGTGGAATGACGAGTAAAATGCACTATTAAACTTCTATGATAGGGCAATCAGAGACCCGATTAGATCATTTTATATTTTGGTTAATATAAGAATTCAGCGAAATTCTATCACATTTGTTCAATTTACGTCGCTCCTATTTCAGATAGCTTATTGGGCTAAGCGGCATCTCAAAGCGCATGAAGTGGCGAGTAAAATGCACTATTAAACTTCTAGGGTAGGGCGAACAAAGACCCGATTAGATCATTTTATATTACGGTTAATATAAGAATTCAGCGTAATTCTGTCACATTTGTTCAATTTACGTCGCTCCTATTTCAGATAGCGTATTGGGCTAAGAGGCATCTCAAAGCGCATGAAATGGCGAGTAAAATGCACTATTAAACTTCTAGGATAAGGCAAAGAGAGACCCGATTAGAACATTTTATATTACGGTTAATATAAGAAATCAGCGTAATTCTGTCACATTCGTTCAACTTACGTTGCTCCTATTTCAGATAGCGTACTGGGCTAGGCGGCATCTTAAAGCGTGTGTAATGGCGAGTAAAATGCACTATTAAACTTCTATGATAGGGCAATCAGAGACCCGATTAGATCATTTTATATTTTGGTTAATATAAGAATTCAGCGAAATTCTATCACATTTGTTCAATTTGCGTTGCTCCTATTTCAGATAGCGTATTGGGCTAAGCGGCATCTCAAAGCGCATGAAATGACGAATAAAATGCACTATTAAGCTTGTACGCTAGGGCGAACAGAGACCCGATTAGATCATTTAACATTATGGTAAATAATAGAATTCAGCGAAATTCTATCACATTTGTTCAATTTACGTCGCTCCTATTTCAGATAGCGTACTGGTCTAGGCGGCATCTCAAAGCGCATGAAATGACGAGTAAAATGCTCTATTAAACTTCTAGGGTAGGGCAAACAGAGACCCGATTAGGTCATTTTATATTACGGTTAATATAAGAATTCAGCGTAATTCTGTGACATTTGTTCAACTTACGTAGCTCCTATTTCAGATAGCGTGCTGGGCTAGGCGGCAACTTAAAGCGCGTGGAATGGCGAGTAAAATGCACTGTTAAACTTCTATGATAGGGCAATCAGAGACCCGATTAGATCATTTTATATTTTGGTTAATATAAGAATTCAGCGAAATGCTATCACATTTGTTCAATTTACGTCGCTCCTATTTCAGATAGCTTATTGGGCTAAGCGGCATCGCAAAGCGCATGAATTGACGAGTAAAATGCACTATTAAACTTCTACGATAAGGCAAACAGAGACCCGATTAGATCATTTTATATTTTGGTTAATAAATGAATGCATCGAAATTCTATCACATTTGTTCAATTTACATCGCTCCTATTTCAGATAGCTATTGGGCTAAGCGGCATCTCAAAGCGCATGAAATGACGAGAGAAATGCACTATTAAACTTCTTGGGTAGGGCGAACAGAGACCCGATTACATCATTTTATATTATGGTTAATTTAAGAATTCAGCAAAATTCTATCACATTTGTTCAATTTACATCGCTCCTATTTCAGATAGCGTATTGGTCTAAGCGGCACCTCAAAGCGCATGGAATGACGAGTAAAATGCACTAATAAACTTCTAGGATAAGGCAAACGGAGATCCGATTAGACCATTTTATATTACGGTTAATATAAGAATTCAGCGTAATTCTATCACATTTGTTCAATTTACGTCGTTCCTATTTCAGATAGCATACTGGGCTAGGCGGCACCTTAAAGCGCGTGGAATGGCGAGTGAAATGCACTATTAAACTTCTATAATAGGGCAATCAGAGACCCGATTAGATCATTTTACATTTTGGTTAATATAAGGATTCAGCGTAATTCTATCACATTTGTTCAATTTACGTCGCTCCTATTTCAGATAGCGTATTGGGCTAAGCGGCATCTCAAAGCGCATGAAATGGCGAGTAAAATGCACTATTAAACTTCTAGGGTAAGGCAAACAGAGACCCGATTAGATCATTTTATATTACGGTTAATATAAGAATTCAGCGTAATTCTATCACATTTGTTCAACATACGTCGCTCCTATTTCAGATAGTGTACTGGGCTAGGCGGCATCTTAAAGCGCGTGGAAGGGCGAGTAAAATGCACTACTAAACTTCTATGGTAGGGCAATCAGAGTCCCGTTTAGATCATTTTATGTATTGTTTAATATAAGATTTCAGGGAAATTCTATCACATTTGTTCAATTTACGTCGCTCCTATTTCAGATAGCGTATTGGGCTAAGCGGCATCTCAAAGCGCAAGAAATGGCGAGTAAAATGCACTATTAAGCTTCTAGGGTTGGGCACATATAGACCCGATTAGATCATTTTATATTATGGTTAATTTAAGAATTCAGCGAAATCCTATCACATTTGTTCATTTTACGTCGCTCCTATTTCAGATAGCGTATTGGGCTAGGCGGCATCTTAAAGCGCGTGGAATGGCGAGTAAAATGCACTATTAAACTTCTATAATAGGGCAATCAGAGACCCGATTAGGTCATTTCATATTATGGTTAATTTAAGAATTCAGCGAAATTCTATCACATTTGTTCAATTTACATCGCTCCTATTTCAAATAGCGTATTGGGCTAAGCGGCATCTCCATGCGCATGAAATGGCGAGTAAAATGCATTATTAAACTTCTAGGATAAGGCAAATGGAGACCCGATTAGACCATTTTATATTACGGTTAATATAAGAATTCAGCGTTATTCTATCACATTTGTTCAACTTACGTCGCTCCTATTTCAGATAGCGTACTCGGATAGGCGGCATCTTAAAGCGCGTGGAAAGGCGAGTGAAATGCACTATTAAACTTCGAGGGTAATGCAAACAGAGACCCGATTAGATCATTTTATGTTACGGTTAATATAAGATTTCAGGGAAATTCTATCACATTTGTTCAATTTACGTCGCTCCTATTTCAGATAGCGTATTGGGATAAGCGGCAACTCAAAGCGCATGAAATGCTGAGTAAAATGCGCTATTAAACTTCTAGGGTAGGGCAATCAGAGACCCGATTAGATCATTTTATATTATGGTTAATTTAAGGATTCAGCAAAATTCTATCACATTTGTTCAATTTACGTCGTTCCTATTTCAGGTAGCATACTGGGCTAGGCGGCAACATAAAGCGCGCGGAATGGCGAGCAAAATGCACTATTAAACTTCTAGGATAAGGCAAACAGAGACCCGATTAGATCATTTTATATTTTGGTTAATATAAGAATTCAGCGAAATTCTATCACATTTGTTCAATTTACGTCGCTCCTATTTCAGATAGCTTATTGGGCTAAGCGGCATCGCAAAGCGCATGAATTGACGAGTAAAATGCACTATTAAACTTCTACGATAAGGCAAACAGAGACCCGATTAGATCATTTTATATTACAGTTAATATAAGAATTCAGCGTAATTCTGTGACATTTGTTCAACTTACGTAGCTCCTATTTCAGATAGCGTACTGGGCTAGGCGGAAACTTAAAGCGCGTGGAATGGTGAGTAAAATGCACTATTAAACTTCTAGGGTAGGGCAATCAGAGACCCGATTAGATCATTTTATATTTTGGTTAATAAATGAATTCATCGAAATTCTATCTCATTTGTTCAATTTACATCGCTCCTATTTCAGATAGCGTACTGGGCTAAGCGGCATCTCAAAGCGCAAGAAATGGCGAGTAAAATGCACTATTAAACATCTAGGATAAGGCAAACAGAGACCCGATTAGATCATTTTATATTACGGTTAATATAAGAATTCAGCGTAATTCTGTGACATTTGTTCAACTTACGTAGCTCCTATTTCAGATAGCGTGCTGGGCTAGGCGGCAACTTAAAGCGCGTGGAATGGCAAGTAAAATGCACTGTTAAACTTCTATGATAGGGCAATCAGAGACCCGATTAGATCATTTTATATTTTGGTTAATATAAGAATTCAGCGAAATTCTATCACATTTGTTCAATTTACGTCGCTCATATTTCAGATAGCTTATTGGGCTAAGCGGCATCGCAAAGCGCATGAATTGACGAGTAAAATGCACTATTAAACTTCTACGATAAGGCAAACGGAGACCCGAATAGATCATTTTATATTACAGTTAATATAAGAATTCAGCGTAATTCTGTGACATTTGTTCAACTTACGTAGCTCCTATTTCAGATAGCGTACTGGGCTAAGCGGCAACTTAAAGCGCGTGGAATGGTGAGTAAAATGCACTATTAAACTTCTAGGGTAGGGCAATCAGAGACCCGATTAGATCATTTTATATTATGGTTAATATAAGAATTCAGCGAAGTCCTATCACATTTGTTTAATTTACGTCGCTCCTATTTCAGATAGCTATTGGGCTAAGCGGCATCTCAAAGCGCATGAAATGACGAGAGAAATGCACTATTAAACTTCTTGGGTAGGGCGAACAGAGACCCGATTACATCATTTTATATTATGGTTAATATAAGAATTCAGCGATATTCTATCGCATTTGTTCAATTTGCGTCGCTCCTATTTCAGATAGCGTATTGGGCTAAGCGGCATCTCAAAGCGCATGAAATGACGAATAAAATGCACTATTAAGCTTCTACGCTAGGGCGAACAGAGACCCGATTAGATCATTTAACATTATGGTAAATAAAAGAATTCAGCGAAATTCTATCACATTTGTTCAATTTACGTCGCTCCTATTTCAGATAGCGTACTCGGCTAGGCGGCATCCCAAAGCGCATGAAATGACGAGTAAAATGCTCTATTAAACTTCTAGGGTAGGGCAAACAGAGACCCGATTAGGTCATTTCATATTATGGTTAATTTAAGAATTCAGCGAAATTCTATCACATTTGTTCAATTTACGTCGCTCCTATTTCAGATAGCTTATTGGGCTAAGCGGCAACTCAAAGCGCATGAAATGGCGAGTAAAATGCACTATTAAACTTCTAGGGTAGGGCAATCAGAGACCCGATTGGATCATTTTATATTTTGGTTAATAAATGAAATCATCGAAATTCTATCACATTTGTTCAATTTACATCGCTCCTATTTCAGATAGCGTACTGGGCTAAGCGGCATCTCAAAGCGCATGAAATGGCGAGTAAAATGCGCTATTAAACTTCTAGGATAAGGCAAACAGAGACCCGATTAGATCATTTTATATTACGGTTAATATAAGAATTCAGCGTAATTCTGTGACATTTGTTCAACTTACGTAGCTCCTATTTCAGATAGCGTACTGGGCTAGGCGGCAACTTAAAGCGCGTGGAATGGCGAGTAACATGCACTATTAAACTTCTATGATAGGGCAATCAGAGACCCGATTAGATCATTTTATATTTTGGTTAATATAAGAATTCAGCGAAATTCTATCACATTTGTTCAATTTACGTTGCTCCTATTTCAGATAGCTTATTGGGCTAAGCGGCATCGCAAAACGTATGAATTGACGAGTAAAATGCACTATTAAACTTCTAGGATAAGACAAACAGAGACCCGATTAGATCATTTTATATTACGGTTAATATAAGAATTCAGCGTAATTCTGTGACATTTGTTCAACTTACGTAGCTCCTATTTCAGATAGCGTACTGGGCTAGGCGGCAACTTAAAGCGCGTGGAATGGCGAGTAACATGCACTATTAAACTTCTATGATAGGGCAATCTGAGACCCGATTAGATCATTTTATATTTTGGTTAATATAAGAATCCAGCGAAATTCTATCACATTTGTTCAATTTACGTCGCTCCTATTTCAGATAGCGTATTGGGCTAAGCGGCATCTCACAGCGCACGAAAGGGCGAGTAAAATGCACTATTAAACTTCTAGGGTAGGGCAATCAGAGACCCGATAAGATCATTTCATATTTTGGTTAATATAAGAATTCAGCGAAATTCTATCACATTTGTTCAATTTACGTCGCTCCTATTTCAGATAGCGTATTGGGCTAAGCTGCATCTCAAAGCGCAAGAAATGGCTCGTAAAATGCACTATTAAACTTCTAGGGTAGGGCAAACAGAGACCGGATTAGATCATTTTATATTTTGGTTAATATAAGAATTTAGCGAAATTCTATCACATTTGTTCAATTTACGTCGCTCCTATTTCAGATAGCGTATTGGGCTAAGAGGCATCTCAAAGCGCATGAAATGGCGAGTAAAATGCACTATTAAGCTTCTAGGGTTGGGCACATAGAGACCCGATTAGATCATTTTATATTATGGTTAATTTAAGAATTCAGCGAAATCCTATCACATTTGTTCATTTTACGTCGCTCCTATTTCAGATAGCGTATTGGGCTAAGCGGCATCTCAAAGCGCACGAAAGGGCGAGTAAAATGCACTATTAAACTTCTAGGGTAGGGCAAACAGAGACCCCATTAGATCATTTTATATTTTGGTTAATATAAGAATTCAGCGAAATTCTATCACATTTTTTCAATTTACGTCGCTCCTATTTCAGATAGCGTACTGGGCTAGGCGGCATCTTAAAGCGCGTGGAAGGACGAGTAAAATGCAGTACTAAACTTCTATGATAGGGCAATCAGAGTCCCGTTTAGATCATTTTATATTTTCTTTAATATAAGATTTCAGGGAAATTCTATCACATTTGTTCAATTTACGTCGCTCCTATTTCAGATAGCTATTGGGCTAAGCGGCATCTCAAAGCGCATGAAATGACGAGAGAAATGTACTATTAAACTTCTAGGGTAGGGCGAACAGAGACCCGATTACATCATTTTATATTATGGTTAATTTAAGAATTCAGCAAAATTCTATCACATTTGTTCAATTTACATCGCTGCTATTTCAGATAGCGTACTGGGCTAGGCGGCATCTCAAAGCGCGTGGAATGGCGAGTAAAATGCACTCTTAAACATCTATGATAGGGCAATCAGAGACCCGATTAGATCATTTTATATTTTGGTTAATATAAGAATTCAGCGAAATTCTATCACATTTGTTCAATTTACGTCGCTCCTATTTCGGATAGCGTATTGGGCTAAGCTGCATCTCAAAGCGCAAGAAATGGCTCGTAAAATGCACTATTAAACTTCTAGGGTAGGGCAAGAAGAGACCAGATTAGATCATTTTATATTATGGTTAATTTAAGAATTCAGCAAAATTCTATCACATTTGTTCAATTTACGTCGTTCCTATTTCAGATAGCATACTGGGCTAGGCGGTATCTTAAAGCGCGTGGAATGGCGAGTAAAATGCACTATTAAACTTCTATGATACGGCAATCAGAGACCCGATTAGATCATTTTATATTTTGGTTAATATAAGGATTCAGCGTAATTCTATCACATTTGTTCAATTTACGTCGCTCCTATTTCAGATAGCTATTGGGCTAAGCGGCATCTCAAAGCGCATGAAATGACGAGAGAAATGTACTATTAAACTTCTAGGGTAGGGCGAACAGAGACCCGATTACATCATTTTATATTATGGTTAATTTAAGAATTCAGCAAAATTCTATCCCATTTGTTCAATTTACATCGCTGCTATTTCAGATAGCGTATTGGGCTAAGCGGCATCTCAAAGCGCATGGAATGACGACTAAAATGCACTAATAAACTTCTAGGATAAGGCAAACGGAGATCCGATTAGACCATTTTATATTACAGTTAATATAAGAATTCAGCGTAATCCTATCACATTTGTTCAACTTACGTCGCTCCTATTTCAGATAGCGTACTGGGCTGGGCGGCATCTCAAAGCGCGTGGAATGGCGTGTAAAATGCACTCTTAAACATCTATGATAGGGCAATCAGAGACCCGATTAGATCATTTTATATTTTGGTTAATATAAGAATTCAGCGAAATTCTATCACATTTGTTCAATTTACGTCGCTCCTATTTCGGATAGCGTATTGGGCTAAGCTGCATCTCAAAGCGCAAGAAATGGCTCGTAAAATGCACTATTAAACTTCTAGGGTAGGGCAAGAAGAGACCAGATTAGATCATTTTATATTATGGTTAATTTAAGAATTCAGCAAAATTCTATCACATTTGTTCAATTTACGTCGTTCCTATTTCAGATAGCATACTGGGCTAGGCGGTATCTTAAAGCGCGTGGAATGGCGAGTAAAATGCACTATTAAACTTCTATGATACGGCAATCAGAGACCCGATTAGATCATTATATATTTTGGTTAATATAAGGATTCAGCGTAATTCTATCACATTTGTTCAATTTACGGCGCTCCTATTTCAGATAGCGTATTGGGCTAAGCGGCAGCTCAAAGCGCATGAAATGGCGAGTAAAATGCACTATTAAACTTCTAGGATAAGGCAAACAGAGACCCGATTAGATAATTTTATATTACGGTTAATATAAGAATTCAGCGTAATTCTGTGACATTTGTTCAACTTACGTAGCTCCTATTTCAGATAGCGTGCTGGGCTAGGCGACAACTTAAAGCGCGTGGAATGGCGAGTAAAATGCATTGTTAAACTTCTATGATAGGGCAATCAGAGACCCGATTAGATCATTTTATATTATGGTTAATTTAAGAATTCATCAAAATTCTATCACATTTGTTCAATTTACGTTGTTCCTATTTCAGATAGCATACTGGGCTGGGCGGCATCTTAAAGCGCGTGGAATGGCGAGTAAAATGCACTATTAATCTTCTATGGTAGGGCAATCAGAGACCCGATTAGATCATTTTATATTTTGGTTAATATAAGAATTCAGCGTAATTCTATCACATTTGTTCAATTTACGTCGCTCCTATATCAGATAGCATATTGGGCTAAGCGGCATCTCAAAGCGCATGAAATGACGAATACAATGCACTATTAAGCTTCTACGCTAGGGCGAACAGAGACCCGATTAGATCATTTAACATTATGGTAAATAAAAGAATTCAGCGAAATTCTATCACATTTGTTCAATTTACGTCGCTCCTATTTCAGATAGCGTACTCGGCTAGGCGGCATCCCAAAGCGCATGAAATGACGAGTAAAATGCTCTATTAAACTTCTAGGGTAGGGCAAACAGAGACCCGATTAGGTCATTTCATATTATGGTTAATTTAAGAATTCAGCGAAATTCTATCACATTTGTTCAATTTACGTCGCTCCTATTTCAGATAGCTTATTGGGCTAAGCGGCAACTCAAAGCGCATGAAATGGCGAGTAAAATGCACTATTAAACTTCTAGGGTAGGGCAAACAGAGACCCGATTGGATCATTTTATATTTTGGTTAATAAATGAAATCATCGAAATTCTATCACATTTGTTCAATTTACGTCGCTCCTATTTCAGATAGCGTACTGGGCTAAGCGGCATCTCAAAGCGCTTGAAATGGCGAGTAAAATGCACTATTAAACTTCTAGGATAAGGCAAACAGAGACCCGATTAGATCATTTTATATTACGGTTAATATAAGAATTCAGCGTAATTCTGTGACATTTGTTCAACTTACGTAGCTCCTATTTCAGATAGCGTACTGGGCTAGGCGGCAACTTAAAGCGCGTGGAATGGCGAGTAACATGCACTATTAAACTTCTATGATAGGGCAATCAGAGACCCGATTAGATCATTTTATATTTTGGTTAATATAAGAATTCAGCGAAATTCTATCACATTTGTTCAATTTACGTTGCTCCTATTTCAGATAGCTTATTGGGCTAAGCGGCATCGCAAAACGTATGAATTGACGAGTAAAATGCACTATTAAACTTCTAGGATAAGACAAACAGAGACCCGATTAGATCATTTTATATTACGGTTAATATAAGAATTCAGCGTAATTCTGTGACATTTGTTCAACTTACGTAGCTCCTATTTCAGATAGCGTACTGGGCTAGGCGGCAACTTAAAGCGCGTGGAATGGCGAGTAACATGCACTATTAAACTTCTATGATAGGGCAATCTGAGACCCGATTAGATCATTTTATATTTTGGTTAATATAAGAATCCAGCGAAATTCTATCACATTTGTTCAATTTACGTCGCTCCTATTTCAGATAGCGTATTGGGCTGAGCGGCATCTCACAGCGCACGAAAGGGCGAGTAAAATGCACTATTAAACTTCTAGGGTAGGGCAATCAGAGACCCGATAAGATCATTTCATATTTTGGTTAATATAAGAATTCAGCGAAATTCTATCACATTTGTTCAATTTACGTCGCTCCTATTTCAGATAGCGTATTGGGCTAAGCTGCATCTCAAAGCGCATGAAATGGCGAGTAAAATGCACTATTAAGCTTCTAGGGTTGGGCACATAGAGACCCGATTAGATCATTTTATATTATGGTTAATTTAAGAATTCAGCGAAATCCTATCACATTTGTTCATTTTACGTCGCTCCTATTTCAGATAGCGTATTGGGCTAAGCGGCATCTCAAAGCGCACGAAAGGGCGAGTAAAATGCACTATTAAACTTCTAGGGTAGGGCAAACAGAGACCCCATTAGATCATTTTATATTTTGGTTAATATAAGAATTCAGCGAATTCTATCACATTTTTTCAATTTACGTCGCTCCTATTTCAGATAGCGTACTGGGCTAGGCGGCATCTTAAAGCGCGTGGAAGGGCGAGTAAAATGCACTACTAAACTTCTATGATAGGGCAATCAGAGTCCCGTTTAGATCATTTTATATTTTCTTTAATATAAGATTTCAGGGAAATTCTATCACATTTGTTCAATTTACGTCGCTCCTATTTCAGATAGCTATTGGGCTAAGCGGCATCTCAAAGCGCATGAAATGACGAGAGAAATGTACTATTAAACTTCTAGGGTAGGGCGAACAGAGACCCGATTACATCATTTTATATTATGGTTAATTTAAGAATTCAGCAAAATTCTATCCCATTTGTTCAATTTACATCGCTGCTATTTCAGATAGCGTATTGGGCTAAGCGGCATCTCAAAGCGCATGGAATGACGACTAAAATGCACTAATAAACTTCTAGGATAAGGCAAACGGAGATCCGATTAGACCATTTTATATTACAGTTAATATAAGAATTCAGCGTAATTCTATCACATTTGTTCAACTTACGTCGCTCCTATTTCAGATAGCGTACTGGGCTAGGCGGCATCTCAAAGCGCGTGGAATGGCGTGTAAAATGCACTCTTAAACATCTATGATAGGGCAATCAGAGACCCGATTAGATCATTTTATATTTTGGTTAATATAAGAATTCAGCGAAATTCTATCACATTTGTTCAATTTACGTCGCTCCTATTTCGGATAGCGTATTGGGCTAAGCTGCATCTCAAAGCGCAAGAAATGGCTCGTAAAATGCACTATTAAACTTCTAGGGTAGGGCAAGAAGAGACCAGATTAGATCATTTTATATTATGGTTAATTTAAGAATTCAGCAAAATTCTATCACATTTGTTCAATTTACGTCGTTCCTATTTCAGATAGCATCCTGGGCTAGGCGCTATCTTAAAGCGCGTGGAATGGCGAGTAAAATGCACTATTAAACTTCTATGATAGGGCAATCAGAGACCCGATTAGATCATTTTATATTTTCGTTAATATAAGGATTCAGCGTAGTTCTATCACATTTGTTCAATTTACGTCGCTCCTATTTCAGATAGCGTATTGGGCTAAGCGGCATCTCATAGCGCATGAAATGGCGAGTAAAATGCACTATTAAACTTCTAGGGTAAGGCAAACAGAGACCCGATTAGATCATTTTATATTACGGTTAATATAAGAATTCAGCGTAATTCTATCACATTTGTTCAACTAACGTCGCTCCTATTTCAGATAGCGTACTGCGCTAGCCGGCATCTTAAAGCGCGTGGAACGGCGTGTAAAATGCACTACTAAACTTCTATGATAGGGCAATCAGAGTTCCGAATAGATCATTTTATATTTTGTTTACTATAACATTTCAGTGAAATTCTATCACATTTGTTCAATTTACGTCGCTCCTATTTCAGATAGCGTATTGAGCTAAG
The DNA here is from genome assembly GCA_916610135.2 of Macropis europaea. Taxonomy (NCBI): domain Eukaryota; kingdom Metazoa; phylum Arthropoda; class Insecta; order Hymenoptera; family Melittidae; genus Macropis; species Macropis europaea. Next base: position 70,393 of record CAKAJE020001194.1, on the reverse strand, counting down.
CGGCATCTCAAAGCGCAAGAAATGGCGAGTAAAATCCACTATTAAGCTTCTAGGGTTGGGCACATAGAGACCCGATTAGATCATTTTATATTATGGTTAATTTAAGAATTCAGCGAAATCCTATCACATTTGTTCATTTTACGTCGCTCCTATTTCAGATAGCGTATTGGGCTAAGCGGCATCTCAAAGCGCATGAAATGGCGAGTAAAATGCACTATTAAACTTCTAGGGCATGGCGAACAGAGACCCGATTAGATCATTTTACATTAAGGTTAATATAAGTATTGAGGGAACTTCTATCACATTTGTTCAATTTACGTCGCTCCTATTTCAGACAGCTTATTGGGCTAAGCGGCATCTCAAAGCGCATGAAATGACGAGTGAAATGCACTATTAAACTTCTAGGGTAGGGCAATCAGAGTCCCGATTAGATCATTTTATATTATGGTTAATTTAAGAATTCAGCAAAATTCTATCACATTTGTTCAATTTACGTCGTTCCTATTTCAGATAGCATACTGGGCTAGGCGGCATCTTAAAGCGCGTGGAATGGCGAGTAAAATGCACTGTTAATCTTCTATGATAGGGCAATCAGAGACCCGATTAGATCATTTTATATTTTGGTTAATATAAGAATTCAGCGTAATTCTATCACATTTGTTCAATTTACGTCGCTCCTATATCAGATAGCAGATTGGGCTAAGCGGCATCTCAAAGCGCATGAAATGGCGAGTAAAATGCACTATTAAACTTCTAGGGTAAGGCAAACAGAGACCCGATTAGATCATTTTATATTACGGTTAATATAAGAATTCAGCGAAATTCTATCACATTTGTTCAATTTACGTCGCTCCTATTTCAGATAGCGTACTGGGCTACGCGGTGTCTTAAAGCGCGTTGAATGGCGAGTAAAGTGCACTGTTAAACTTCTAGGGCAGGGCGAACAAAGACCCGATTAGATCATTTTATATTTTGGTTAATATAAGAATTCAGCGAAATTCTGTCACATTTGTTCAATTTACGTCGCTCCAATTTCAGATAGCTTATTGGGCTAAGCGGCATCGCAAAGCGCATGAATTGACGAGTGAAATGCACTATCAAACTTCTTGGGTAGGGCGAACAAAGACCCGATTAGATCATTTTACATTAAGGTTAATATAAGAATTCAGCGAAAGTCTATCACATTTGTTCAATTTACATCGCTCCTATTTCAGATAGCGACTTGTGCTAAGCGGCATCTCAAAGCGCAAGAAATGGCGAGTAAAATGCACTATTAAACTTCTAGGGTAGGGCAAACAGAGACCCCATTAGATCATTTTATATTATGGTTAAATTAAGAATTCAGCGAAATTCTATCACATTTGTTCAATTTACGTCGCTCCTATTTCAGATAGCGTATTGGGCTAGGCGGCATCTTAAAGCGCGTGGAATTTCGAGTAAAATGCACTATTAAACTTCTATGATAGGGCAATCAGAGACCCGATTAGGTCATTTTATATTTTGGTTAATATAAGAATTCAGCGAAATTCTATAACATTTGTTCAATTTACGTCGCTCCTATTTCAGATAGCTTATTGGGCTAAGCGGCATCTCAAAGCGCATGAAGTGGCGAGTAAAATGCACTATTAAACTTCTAGGGTAGGGCGAACAAAGACCCGATTAGATCATTTTATATTACGGTTAATATAAGAATTCAGCGTAATTCTGTCACATTTGTTCAATTTACGTCGCTCCTATTTCAGATAGCGTGCTGGGCTAGGCGGCAACTTAAAGCGCGTGGAATGGCGAGTAAAATGCACTGTTAAACTTCTATGATAGGGCAATCAGAGACCCGATTAGATCATTTTATATTTTGGTTAATATAAGAATTCAGCGAAATGCTATCACATTTGTTCAATTTACGTCGCTCCTATTTCAGATAGCTTATTGGGCTAAGCGGCATCGCAAAGCGCATGAATTGACGAGTAAAATGCACTATTAAACTTCTACGATAAGGCAAACAGAGACCCGATTAGATCATTTTATATTTTGGTTAATAAATGAATGCATCGAAATTCTATCACATTTGTTCAATTTACATCGCTCCTATTTCAGATAGCTATTGGGCTAAGCGGCATCTCAAAGCGCATGAAATGACGAGAGAAATGCACTATTAAACTTCTTGGGTAGGGCGAACAGAGACCCGATTACATCATTTTATATTACGGTTAATATAAGAATTCAGCGAAGTTCTATCACATTTGTTCAATTTACGTCGCTCCTATTTCAGATAGCGTATTGGGCTAAGCGGCATCTCAAAGCGCACGAAAGGGCGAGTAAAATGCACTATTAAACTTCTAGGGTGGGGCAAGCAGAGACCCGATCAGATCATTTTATATTACGGTTAATATAAGAATTCAGCGAAGTTCTATCACATTTGTTCAATTTACGTCGCTCCTATTTCAGATAGCTTAATGGGCTAAGCGGCAACTCAGAGCGCATGAAATGACGAGTGAAATGCACTGTTAAACTTCTAGGGTAGGGCGAACAAAGACCCGATTAGATCATTTTATATTTTGGTTAATATAAGAATTCAGCGAAATTCTGTCACATTTTTTCAATTTACGTCGCTCCAATTTCAGATAGCTTATTGGGCTAAGCGGCATCGGAAAGCGCATGAATTGACGAGTGAAATGCACTATCAAACTTCTTGGGTAGGGCGAACAAAGACCCGATTAGATCATTTTACATTAAGGTTAATATAAGAATTCAGCGAAAGTCTATCACATTTGTTCAATTTACATCGCTCCTATTTCAGATAGCGACTTGTGCTAAGCGGCATCTCAAAGCGCAAGAAATGGCGAGTAAAATGCACTATTAAACTTCTAGGGTAGGGCAAACAGAGACCCCATTAGATCATTTTATATTATGGTTAAATTAAGAATTCATCGAAATTCTATCACATTTGTTCAATTTACATCGCTCCTATTTCAGATAGCGTACTGGACTAAGCGGCATCTCAAAGCGCAAGAAATGGCGAGTAAAATGCACTATTAAACTTCTAGGATAAGGCAAACAGAGACCCGATTAGATCATTTTATATTACGGTTAATATAAGAATTCAGCGTAATTCTGTGACATTTGTTCAACTTACGTAGCTCCTATTTCAGATAGCGTGCTGGGCGGGGCGGCAACTTAAAGCGCGTGGAATGGCGAGTAAAATGCACTGTTAAACTTCTATGATAGGGCAATCAGAGACCCGATTAGATTATTTTATATTTTGGTTAATATAAGAATTCAGCGAAATTCTATCACATTTGTTCAATTTACGTCGCTCCTATTTCAGATAGCTTATTGGGCTAAGCGGCATCGCAAAGCGCATGAATTGACGAGTAAAATGCACTATTAAACTTCTTGGGTAGGGCGAACAGAGACCCGATTACATCATTTTATATTATGGTTAATTTAAGAATTCAGCAAAATTCTATCACATTTGTTCAATTTACGTCGCTCCTATTTCAGATAGCGTACTGGGCTAGGCGGCATCTTAAAGCGCGTGGAATGACGAGTAAAATGCACTATTAAACTTCTATGATAGGGCAATCAGAGACCCGATTAGATCATTTTATATTTTGGTTAATATAAGAATTCAGCGAAATTCTATCACATTTGTTCAATTTACGTCGCTCCTATTTCAGATGGCGTATTGGGCTAAGCGGCATCTCAAAGCGCATGAAATGACGAATAAAATGCACTATTAAGCTTGTACGCTAGGGCGAACAGAGACCCGATTAGATCATTTAACATTATGGTAAATAAAAGAATTCAGCGAAATTCTGTCACATTCGTTCAATTTACGTCGCTCCTATTTCAGATAGCGTACTGGGCTACGCGATATCTTAAAGCGCGTTGAATGGCGAGTAAAATGCACTATTAAACTTCTAGGGTAATGCAAACAGAGACCCGATTAGATCATTTTATATTACGGTTAATATAAGAAATCAGCGTAATTCTGTCACATTCGTTCAACTTACGTAGCTCCTATTTCAGATAGCGTACTGGGCTACGCGATATCTTAAAGCGCGTTGAATGGCGAGTAAAATGCACTATTAAACTTCTAGGGTAATGCAAACAGAGACCCGATTAGATCATTTTATATTACGGTTAATATAAGAAATCAGCGTAATTCAGTCACATTCGTTCAACTTACGTAGCTCCTATTTCAGATAGCGTACTGGGCTAGGCGGCATCGCAAAGCGCATGAATTGACGAGTGAAATGCACTATTAAACTTCTTGGGTAGGGCGAACAAAGACCCGATTAGATCATTTTATATTATGGTTAATTTAAGAATTCAGCGAAATTCTATCACATTTATTCAATTTACGTCGCTCCTATTTCAGATAGCGTATTGGGCTAAGCGGCATCTCAAAGCGCATGAAATGGCGAGTAAAATGCACTATTAAACTTCTAGGGTGGGCAATCAGAGACCCGATTAGATCATTTTATATTTTGGTTAATAAATGAATGCATCGAAATTCTATCACATTTGTTCAATTTACATCGCTCCTATTTCAGATAGCTATTGGGCTAAGCGGCATCTCAAAGCGCATGAAATGACGAGAGAAATGCACTATTAAACTTCTTGGGTAGGGCGAACAGAGACCCGATTACATCATTTTATATTATGGTTAATTTAAGAATTCAGCAAAATTCTATCACATTTGTTCAATTTACATCGCTCCTATTTCAGATAGCGTATTGGGCTAAGCGGCACCTCAAAGCGCATGGAATGACGAGTAAAATGCACTAATAAACTTCTAGGATAAGGCAAACGGAGATCCGATTAGACCATTTTATATTACGGTTAATATAAGAATTCAGCGTAATTCCATCACATTTGTTCAATTTACGTCGTTCCTATTTCAGATAGCAAACTGGGCTAGGCGGCACCTTAAAGCGCGTGGAATGGCGAGTGAAATGCACTATTAAACTTCTATAATAGGGCAATCAGAGACCCGATTAGATCATTTTATATTTTGGTTAATATAAGGATTCAGCGTAATTCTATCACATTTGTTCAATTTACGTCGCTCCTATTTCAGATAGCGTATTGGGCTAAGCGGCATCTCAAAGCGCATGAAATGGCGAGTAAAATGCACTATTAAACTTCTAGGGTAAGGCAAACAGAGACCCGATTAGATCATTTTATATTACGGTTAATATAAGAATTCAGCGTAATTCTATCACATTTGTTCAACATACGTCGCTCCTATTTCAGATAGTGTACTGGGCTAGGCGGCATCTTAAAGCGCGTGGAAGGGCGAGTAAAATGCACTACTAAACTTCTATGGTAGGGCAATCAGAGTCCCGTTTAGATCATTTTATGTATTGTTTAATATAAGATTTCAGGGAAATTCTATCACATTTGTTCAATTTACGTCGCTCCTATTTCAGATAGCGTATTGGGCTAAGCGGCATCTCAAAGCGCAAGAAATGGCGAGTAAAATGCACTATTAAGCTTCTAGGGTTGGGCACATATAGACCCGATTAGATCATTTTATATTATGGTTAATTTAAGAATTCAGCGAAATCCTATCACATTTGTTCATTTTACGTCGCTCCTATTTCAGATAGCGTATTGGGCTAAGCGGCATCTCAAAGCGCACGAAAGGGCGAGTAAAATGCACTATTAAACTTCTAGGGTAGGGCAAACAGAGACCCCATTAGATCATTTTATATTTTGGTTAATATAAGAATTCAGCGAAATTCTATCACATTTTTTCAATTTACGCCGCTCCTATTTCAGATAGTGTACTGGGCTAGGCGGCATCTTAAAGCGCGTGGAAGGGCGAGTAAAATGCACTACTAAACTTCTATGATAGGGCAATCAGAGTCCCGGTTAGATCATTTTATATTTTCTTTAATATAAGATTTCAGGGAAATTCTATCACATTTGTTCAATTTACGTCGCTCCTATTTCAGATAGCTATTGGGCTAAGCGGCATCTCGAAGCGCATGAAATGACGAGAGAAATGTACTATTAAACTTCTAGGGTAGGGCGAACAGACACCCGATTACATCATTTTATATTATGGTTAATTTAAGAATTCAGCAAAATTCTATCCCATTTGTTCAATTTACATCGCTGCTATTTCAGATAGCGTATTGGGATAAGCGGCATCTCAAAGCGCATGGAATGACGACTAAAATGCACTAATAAACTTCTAGGATAAGGCAAACGGAGATCCGATTAGACCATTTTATATTACAGTTAATATAAGAATTCAGCGTAATTCTATCACATTTGTTCAACTTACGTCGCTCCTATTTCAGATAGCGTACTGGGCTAGGCGGCATCTCAAAGCGCGTGGAATGGCGTGTAAAATGCACTCTTAAACATCTATGATAGGGCAATCAGAGACCCGATTAGATCATTTTATATTTTGGTTAATATAAGAATTCAGCGAAATTCTATCACATTTGTTCAATTTACGTCGCTCCTATTTCGGATAGCGTATTGGGCTAAGCTGCATCTCAAAGCGCAAGAAATGGCTCGTAAAATGCACTATTAAACTTCTAGGGTAGGGCAATCAGAGACCCGATTAGATCATTTTATATTATGGTTAATTTAAGAATTCAGCAAAATTCTATCACATTTGTTCAATTTACGTCGTTCCTATTTCAGATAGCATACTGGGCTAGGCGGCATCTTAAAGCGCGTGAATGGCGAGTAAAATGCACTATTAATCTTCTATGATAGGGCAATCAGAGACCCGATTAGATCATTTTATATTTTGGTTAATATAAGAATTCAGCGTAATTCTATCACATTTGTTCAACTTACGTCGCTCCTATATCAGATAGCATATTGGGCTAAGCGGCATCTCAAAGCGCATGAAATGGCGAGTAAAATGCACTATTAAACTTCTAGGGTAAGGCAAACTGAGACCCGATTAGATCATTTTATATTACGGTTAATATAAGAATTCAGCGAAATTCTATCACATTTGTTCAATTTACGTCGCTCCTATTTCAGATAGCGTATTGGCTATGCGGCATCTCAAAGCGCATGAAATGACGAGAGAAATGCACTATTAAACTTCTTGGGTAGGGCAAACAGAGACCCGATTACATCATTTTATATTATGGTTAATTTAAGAATTCAGGAAAATTCTATCACATTTGTTCAATTTACGTCGCTCCTTTTTCAGATAGCGTACTGGGCTACGCGGTATCTTAAAGCGCGTGGAATGGCGAGTAAAATGCACTATTAAACTTCTAGGATAAGGCAAACGGAGACCCGATTAGACCATTTTATATTACGGTTAATATAAGAAATCAGCGTTATTTTATCACATTTGTTCGACTTACGTCGCTCCTATTTCAGAAAGCGTACTCGGATAGGCGGCATCTTAAAGCGCGTGGAATGGCGAGTAAAATGCACTATTAAACTTCTCGGGTAATGCAAACAGAGACCCGATTAGATCATTTTATATTACGGTTAATATAAGATTTCAGGGAAATTCTATCACATTTGTTCAATTTACGTCGCTCCTATTTCAGATAGCTATTGGGCTAAGCGGCATCTCAAAGCGCATCAAATGACGAGAGAAATGCACTATTAAACTTCTTGGGTAGGGCGAACAGAGACCCGATTACATCATTTTATATTATGGTTAATATAAGAATTCAGCGAAATTCTATCACATTTGTTCAATTTGCGTCGCTCCTATTTCAGATGGCGTATTGGGCTAAGCGGCATCTCAAAGCGCATGAAATGACGAATAAAATGCACTATTAAGCTTGTACGCTAGGGCGAACAGAGACCCGATTAGATCATTTAACATTATGGTAAATAAAAGAATTCAGCGAAATTCTATCACATTTGTTCAATTTACGTCGCTCCTATTTCAGATAGCTTATTGGGCTAAGCGGCATCTCAAAGCGCAAGAAATGGCGAGTAAAATGCACTATTAAACTTCTAGGATAAGGCAAACAGAGACCCGATTAGATCATTTTATATTACGGTTAATATAAGAATTCAGCGTAATTCTGTCACATTTGTTCAAGTTACGTAGCTCCTATTTCAGATAGCGTACTGGGCTAGGCGGCAACATAAACCGCGCGGAATGGCGAGTAAAATGCACTATTAAACTTCTATGATAGGGCAATCAGACACCCGATTAGTTCATTTTATATTTTGGTTAATATAAGAATCCAGCGAAATTCTATCACATTTGGTCAATTTACGTCGCTCCTATTTCAGATAGCGTATTGGGCTAAGCGGCATCTCAAAGCGCACGAAAGGGCGAGTAAAATGCACTATTAAACTTCTAGGGTTGGGCAAGCAGAGACCCGATCAGATCATTTTATATTACGGTTAATATAAGAATTCAGCGAAGTTCTATCACATTTGTTCAATTTACGTCGCTCCTATTTCAGATAGCTTAATGGGCTAAGCGGCAACTCAGAGCGCATGAAATGACGAGTGAAATGCACTGTTAAACTTCTTGGGTAGGGCGAAGAAAGACCCGATTAGATCATTTTATATTTTGGTTAATATAAGAATTCAGCGAAATTCTGTCACATTTGTTCAATTTACGTCGCTCCAATTTCAGATAGCTTATTGGGCTAAGCGGCATCGGAAAGGGCATGAATTCACGAGTGAAATGCACTATCAAACTTCTTGGGTAGGGCGAACAAAGACCCGATTAGATCATTTTACATTAAGGTTAATATAAGAATTCAGCGAAAGTCTATCACATTTGTTCAATTTACATCGCTCCTATTTCAGATAGCGACTTGTGCTAAGCGGCATCTCAAAGCGCAAGAAATGGCGAGTAAAATGCACTATTAAACTTCTAGGGTAGGGCAAACAGAGACCCCATTAGATCATTTTATATTATGGTTAAATTAAGAATTCATCGAAATTCTATCACATTTGTTCAATTTACGTCGCTCCTATTTCAGATAGCTTATTGGGCTAAGCGGCATCGCAAAGCGCATGAATTGACGAGTAAAATGCACTATTAAACTTCTTGGGTAGGGCGAACAGAGACCCGATTACATCATTTTATATTATGGTTAATTTAAGAATTCAGCAAAATCCTATCACATTTGTTCAATTTACGTCGCTCCTATTTCAGATAGCGTACTGGGCTAGGCGGCATCTTAAAGCGCGTGGAATGACGAGTAAAATGCACTATTAAACTTCTATGATAGGGCAATCAGAGACCCGATTAGATCATTTTATATTTTGGTTAATATAAGAATTCAGCGAAATTCTATCACATTTGTTCAATTTACGTCGCTCCTATTTCAGATGGCGTATTGGGCTAAGCGGCATCTCAAAGCGCATGAAATGACGAATAAAATGCACTATTAAGCTTGTACGCTAGGGCGAACAGAGACCCGATTAGATCATTTAACATTATGGTAAATAAAAGAATTCAGCGAAATTCTGTCACATTCGTTCAATTTACGTCGCTCCTATTTCAGATAGCGTACTGGGCTACGCGATATCTTAAAGCGCGTTGAATGGCGAGTAAAATGCACTATTAAACTTCTAGGGTAATGCAAACAGAGACCCGATTAGATCATTTTATATTACGGTTAATATAAGAAATCAGCGTAATTCTGTCACATTCGTTCAACTTACGTAGCTCCTATTTCAGATAGCGTACTGGGCTACGCGATATCTTAAAGCGCGTTGAATGGCGAGTAAAATGCACTATTAAACTTCTAGGGTAATGCAAACAGAGACCCGATTAGATCATTTTATATTACGGTTAATATAAGAAATCAGCGTAATTCAGTCACATTCGTTCAACTTACGTAGCTCCTATTTCAGATAGCGTACTGGGCTAGGCGGCATCGCAAAGCGCATGAATTGACGAGTGAAATGCACTATTAAACTTCTTGGGTAGGGCGAACAAAGACCCGATTAGATCATTTTATATTATGGTTAATTTAAGAATTCAGCGAAATTCTATCACATTTATTCAATTTACGTCGCTCCTATTTCAGATAGCGTATTGGGCTAAGCGGCATCTCAAAGCGCATGAAATGGCGAGTAAAATGCACTATTAAACTTCTAGGGTGGGCAATCAGAGACCCGATTAGATCATTTTATATTTTGGTTAATAAATGAATGCATCGAAATTCTATCACATTTGTTCAATTTACATCGCTCCTATTTCAGATAGCTATTGGGCTAAGCGGCATCTCAAAGCGCATGAAATGACGAGAGAAATGCACTATTAAACTTCTTGGGTAGGGCGAACAGAGACCCGATTACATCATTTTATATTATGGTTAATTTAAGAATTCAGCAAAATTCTATCACATTTGTTCAATTTACATCGCTCCTATTTCAGATAGCGTATTGGGCTAAGCGGCACCTCAAAGCGCATGGAATGACGAGTAAAATGCACTAATAAACTTCTAGGATAAGGCAAACGGAGATCCGATTAGACCATTTTATATTACGGTTAATATAAGAATTCAGCGTAATTCTATCACATTTGTTCAATTTACGTCGCTCCTATTTCAGATAGCGTACTGGGCTAGGCGGCATCTTAAAGCGCGTGGAATGACGAGTAAAATGCACTATTAAACTTCTATGATAGGGCAATCAGAGACCCGATTAGATCATTTTATATTTTGGTTAATATAAGAATTCAGCGAAATTCTATCACATTTGTTCAATTTACGTCGCTCCTATTTCAGATGGCGTATTGGGCTAAGCGGCATCTCAAAGCGCATGAAATGACGAATAAAATGCACTATTAAGCTTGTACGCTAGGGCGAACAGAGACCCGATTAGATCATTTAACATTATGGTAAATAAAAGAATTCAGCGAAATTCTGTCACATTCGTTCAACTTACGTTGCTCCTATTTCAGATAGCGTACTGGGCTAGGCGGCATCTTAAAGCGTGTGTAATGGCGAGTAAAATGCACTATTAAACTTCTATGATAGGGCAATCAGAGACCCGATTAGATCATTTTATATTTTGGTTAATATAAGAATTCAGCGAAATTCTATCACATTTGTTCAATTTGCGTCGCTCCTATTCCAGATAGCGTATTGGGCTAAGCGGCATCTCAAAGCGCATGAAATGACGAATAGAATGCACTATTAAGCTTGTACGCTAGGGCGAACAGAGACCCGATTAGATCATTTAACATTATGGTAAATAAAAGAATTCAGCAAAATTCTATCACATTTGTTCAATTTACGTCGCTCCTATTTCAGATAGCGTACTGGGCTACGCGATATCTTAAAGCGCGTTGAATGGCGAGTAAAATGCACTATTAAACTTCTAGGGTAATGCAAACAGAGACCCGATTAGATCATTTTATATTATGGTTAATATAAGAAATCAGCGTAATTCTGTCACATTCGTTCAACTTACGTAGCTCCTATTTCAGATAGCGTACTGGGCTAGGCGGCATCGCAAAGCGCATGAATTGACGAGTGAAATGCACTATTAAACTTCTTGGGTAGGGCGAACAAAGACCCGATTAGATCATTTTACATTAAGGTTAATATAAGAATTCAGCGAAATTCTATCACATTTGTTCAATTTACATCGCTCCTATTTCAGATAGCGACTTGTGCTAAGCGGCATCTCAAAGCGCAAGAAATGGCGAGTAAAATGCACTATTAAACTTCTAGGGTAGGGCAAACAGAGACCCCATTAGATCATTTTATATTATGGTTAATTTAAGAATTCAGCGAAATTCTATCACATTTATTCAATTTACGTCGCTCCTATTTCAGATAGCGTATTGGGCTAAGCGGCATCTCAAAGCGCATGAAATGGCGAGTAAAATGCACTATTAACCTTCTAGGGTGGGCAATCAGAGACCCGATTAGATCATTTTATATTTTGGTTAATAAATGAATGCATCGAAATTCTATCACATTTGTTCAATTTACATCGCTCCTATTTCAGATAGCTATTGGGCTAAGCGGCATCTCAAAGCGCATGAAATGACGAGAGAAATGCACTATTAAACTTCTTGGGTAGGGCGAACAGAGACCCGATTACATCATTTTATATTATGGTTAATTTAAGAATTCAGCAAAATTCTATCACATTTGTTCAATTTACATCGCTCCTATTTCAGATAGCGTATTGGGCTCAGCGGCACCTTAAAGCGCGTGGAATGGCGAGTGAAATGCACTATTAAACTTCTATAATAGGGCAATCAGAGACCCGATTAGATCATTTTATATTTTGGTTAATATAAGGATTCAGCGTAATTCTATCACATTTGTTCAATTTACGTCGCTCCTATTTCAGATAGCGTATTGGGCTAAGCGGCATCTCAAAGCGCAAGAAATGGCGAGTAAAATGCACTATTAAACTTCTAGGGTAGGGCAAACAGAGACCCGATTAGGTCATTTCATATTATGGTTAATTTAAGAATTCAGCAAAATTCTATCACATTTGTTCAATTTACGTCGCTCCTATTTCAGATAGCGTACTGGGCTACGCGGCATCTCAAAGCGCAAGAATTGGCGAGTAAAATGCACTATTAAACTTCTAGGGTAGGGCAAACAGAGACCCGATTAGATCATTTTATATTACGGTTAATATAAGAATTCAGCGTAATTCTGTCACATTTGTTCAACTTACGTAGCTCCTATTTCAGATAGCGTACTGGGCTAGGCGGCAACTTAAAGCGCGTGGAATGGCGAGTAAAATGCACTATTAAACTTCTATGATAGGGCAATCAGAGACCCGATTAGATCATTTTATATTATGGTTAATTTAAGAATTCAGCGAAATTCTATCACATTTGTTCAATTTACGTCGCTCCTATTTCAGATAGCGTACTGGGCTACGCGGCATCTCAAAGCGCAAGAATTGGCGAGTAAAATGCACTATTAAACTTCTAGGGTAGGGCAAACAGAGACCCGATTAGATCATTTTATATTACGGTTAATATAAGAATTCAGCGTAATTCTGTCACATTTGTTCAACTTACGTAGCTCCTATTTCAGATAGCGTACTGGGCTAGGCGGCAACTTAAAGCGCGTGGAATGGCGAGTAAAATGCACTATTAAACTTCTATGATAGGGCAATCAGAGACCCGATTAGATCATTTTATATTATGGTTAATTTAAGAATTCAGCGAAATTCTATCACATTTGTTCAATTTACATCGCTCCTATTTCAGATAGCGTATTGGGCTAAGCGGCATCTCAATGCGCATGAAATGGCCAGTAAAATGCACTATTAAACTTCTAGGATAAGGCAAACGGAGACCCGATTAGACCATTTCATATTATGGTTAATTTAAGAATTCTGCGAAATTCTATCACATTTGTTCAATTTACGTTGCTCCTATTTCAGATAGCGTATTGGGCTAAGCGGTATCTCAAAGCGCAAGAAATGGCGAGTAAAATGCACTATTAAACTTCTAGGGTAGGGCAAACAGAGACCAGTTTAGATCATTTTATATTATGGTTAATTTAAGAATTCAGCGAAATTCTATCACATTTGTTCAATTTACGTCGATCCTATTGCAGATAGCGTATTGGGCTAAGCTGCATCTCAAAGCGCATGAAATGGCGAGTACAATGCACTATTAAACTTCTAGGGTAAGGCGAACAGAGACCTGATTAGATCATTTTACATTACGGATAATAAAAGAATTCATCGAAATTCTATCACATTTGTTCAATTTACGTCGCTCCTATTCCAGATAGCATATTGGGCTAAGCGGCATCGCAAAGCGCATGAAATGACGAGTGAAATGCACTATTAAACTTCTTGGGTAGGGCGAACAGAGAACCGATTACATCATTTTATATTACGGTTGATATAAGAATTCAGCGTAATTCTATCACATTTGTTCAACTTACGTCGCTCCTATTTCAGATAGCGTACTGGGCTAGGCGGCATCTTAAAACGCGAAGAATGGCGAGTAAAATGCACTACTAAACTTCTATGATACGGCAATCAGAGAGCCGATTAGATCAATTTATATTTTGGTTAATATAAGAATTCAGCGAAATTCTATCACAATTGTTCTATTTACGTCGCTCCTATTTCAGATAGCGTATTGGGCTAAGCGGCATCTCAAAGCGCATGAAATGGCGAGTGAAATGCACTATTAAACTTCTAGGGTAGGGCGAACAGAGACCCGATTAGATCATTTTATATTATGGTAAATTTAAGAGTTCAGCAAAATTCTATCACATTTGTACAATTTACGTCGCTCCTATTTCAGATAGCGTACTGGGCTAGGCGGCATCTTAAAGCGCGTGGAGTGGAGAGTAAACTGCACTATTAATCTTCTATGATAGGGCAATCAGAGACCCGATTAGATCATTTTATATTTTGGTGAATATAAGAATTCAGCGAAATTCTATCACATTTGTTCAATTTACGTCGCTCCTATTTCAGATAGCATATTGGGCTAAGCGGCATCGCAAAGCGCATGAAATGACGAGTGAAATGCACTATTAAACTTCTTGGGTAGGGCGAACAGAGAGCCGCTTACATGATTTTATATTATGTTTAATTTAAGAATTCGGCAAAATTCTATCACATTTGTTCAATTTACGTTGCTCCTATTTCAGATAGCATATTGGGCTAAGCGGCATCTCAAAGCGCATGAAATGACGAGTGAAATGCACTATTAAACTTCTAGGGTAGGGCGAACAGAGACCCGATTAGACCATTTTACATTAAGGTTAATATAAGAATTCAGCGAGATTCTCTCACATTTGTTCAATTTACGTCGCTGATATTTCAGATAGCGTGTTGGGCTAAGCGGCATCTCAAAGCGCAAGAAATGGCAAGCAAAATGAACTATTAAACTTCTAGGGTAGGGCAAACAGAGACCCGATTAGATCATTTTAAATTATGGTTAATTTAAGAATTCAGCGAAATTCTATCACATTTGTTCAATTTACGTCGCTCCTATTGCGGATAGCGTATTGGGCTAAGCGGCATCTCAAAGCGCATGAAATGGCGAGTAAAATGCACTATTAAACTTCTAGGGTAAGGCAAACAGAGACCCGATTAGATCATTTTATATTACGGTTAATATAAGAATTCAGCGTAAATCTATCACATTTGTTCAACATACGTCGCTCCTATTTCAGATAGTGTACTGGGATAGGCGGCATCTTAAAGCGCGTGGAGTGGCGAGTAAACTGCACTATTAAACTTCTATGATAGGGCAATCAGAGACCCGATTAGATCATTTTATATTTTGGTGAATATAAGAATTCAGCGAAATTCTATCACATTTGTTCAATTTACGTCGCTCCTATTTCAGATAGCATATTGGGCTAAGCGGCATCGCAAAGCGCATGAAATGACGAGTGAAATGCACTATTAAACTTTTTGGGTAGGGCGAACAGAGAGCCGATTACATCATTTTATATTATGGTTAATTTAAGAATTCGGCAAAATTCTATCACATTCGTTCAATTTACGTCGCTCCTATTTCAGATAGCGTATTGGGCTAAGCGGCATCTCAAAGCGCATGAAATGGCGAGAAAATGCACTATTAAACTTCAAGGCTAGGGCGAACAGAGACCCGATTATATCATTTCATATTATGGTTTATTTAAGAATTCAGCAAAATTCTATCACATTTGTTCAACTTACTTCGCTCCTATTTCAGATAGCGTACTGGGCTAGGCGGCACCTTAAAGCGCGTGGAATGGCGAGTAAAATGCACTATTAAACTTCTATGATAGGGCAATCAGAGACCCGATTAGATCATTTTATATTTTGGTTAATATAAGAATTCAGCGAGATTCTATCACATTTGTTCAACTTACGTAGCTCCTATTTCAGACAGCGTACTGGGCTAGGCGGCAACTTAAAGCGCGTGGAATGGCGAGTAAAATGCACTGTTAAACCTCTAGGGTAGGGCAAACAGAGACCCGATTATATCATTTCATATTATGGTTTATTTAAGAATTCAGCGAAATTCTATCACATTTGTTCAATTTACGTCGCTCCTATGTCAGATAGCGTATTGGGCTAAGAGGCATCTTAAAGCGCGTGGAATGGCGAGTAAAATGCACTATTAAACTTCTATGATAGGGCAATCAGAGACCCGATTAGATCATTTTATATTTTGGTTAATATAAGAATTCAGCGAAATTCTATCACATTTGTTCTATTTACGTCGCTCCAATTTCAGATAGCATACTGGGCTAAGCGGCATCGCAAAGCGCATGAATTGACGAGTAAAATGCACTATTAAACTTCTACGACAAGGCAAACAGAGACCCGATTATATCATTTTATATTACAGTTAATATAAGAATTCAGCGTAATTCTGTGACATTTGTTCAATTTACGTCGCTCCAATTTCAGATAGCTTATTGGGCTAAGCGGCATCGCAAAGCGCATGAATTGACGAGTGAAATGCACTATTAAACTTCTTGGGTAGGGCGGACAAAGACCCGATTAGATCATTTTATATTAAGGTTAATATAAGAATTCAGCGAAATTCTATCACATTTGTTCAATTTACGTCGCTCCTATTTCAGATAGCGTATTGGGCTATGCGGCATCTCAAAGCGCATGAAATGGCGAGTAAAATGCAGTATTAAACTTCTAGGATAAGGCAAACAGAGACCCGATTAGATCATTTTATATTACTGTAAATATAAGAATTCAGCGTAATTCTGTCACATTTGTTCAACTTACGTAGCTCCTATTTCAGATAGCGTACAGGGCTAGGCGGCAACTTAAAGCGCGTGGAATGTCGAGTAAAATACACTATCAAACTTCTATGATAGGGCAATCAGAGACCCGATTTGATCATTTTATATTTTGGTTAATATAAGAATTCAGCGAGATTCTATCACATTTGTTCAACTTACGTAGCTCCTATTTCAGACAGCGTACTGGGCTAGGCGGCAACTTAAAGCGCGTGGAATGGCGAGTAAAATGCACTGTTAAACCTCTAGGGTAGGGCAAACAGAGACCCGATTATATCATTTCATATTATGGTTTATTTAAGAATTCAGCGAAATTCTATCACATTTGTTCAATTTACGTCGCTCCTATGTCAGATAGCGTATTGGGCTAAGCGGCATCATAAAGCGCGAGGAATGGCGAGTAAAATGCACTATTAAACTTCTATGACAGGGCAATCAGAGACCCGATTAGATCACTTTATATTTTGGTTAATATAAGAATTCAGCGAAATTCTATCACATTTGTTCAACTTACGTAGCTCCTATTTCAGATAGCGTACTGGGCTAGGCGGCAACTTAAAGCGCGTGGGATGGCGAGTAAAATGCACTCTTAATCTTCTATGATAGGGCAATCAGAGACCCGATTAGATCATTTTATATTTTGGTTAATATAAGAATTCAGCGAAATTCTATCACATTTGTTCAATTTACGTCGCTCCAATTTCAGATAGCTTATTGGGCTAAGCGGCATCGCAAAGCGCATGAATTGACGAGTGAAATGCACTATTAAACTTCTTGGGTAGGGCGAACAAAGACCCGATTAGATCATTTTATATTAAGGTTAATATAAGAATTCAGCGAAATTCTATCACATTTGTTCAATTTACGTCGCTCCAATTTCAGATAGCTTATTGGGCTAAGCGGCATCGCAAAGCGCATGAATTGACGAGTGAAATGCACTATTAAACTTCTTGGGTAGGGCGAACAAAGACCCGATTAGATCATTTTATATTAAGGTTAATATAAGAATTCAGCGAAATTCTATCACATTTGTTCAACTTACGTAGCTCCTATTTCAGATAGCGTACTGGGCTAGGCGGCAACTTAAAGCGCGTGGAATGGCGAGTAAAATGCACTGTTAAACCTCTAGGGTAGGGCAAACAGAGACCCGATTAGATCATTTCATATTATGATTTATTTAAGAATTCAGCGAAATTCTATCACATTTGTTCAATTTACGTCGCTCCTATGTCAGATAGGGTATTGGGCTAAGCGGCATCTCAAAGCGCATGAAATGGCGTGTGAAATGCACTATTAATCTTCTAGGGTAGGGCAATCAGAGACCCCATTAGATCATTTTATATTATGGTTAATTTAAGAATTCAGCGAAATTCTATCACATTTGTTCAATTTACGTCGCTCCTATGTCGGATAGCGTATTGGGCTATGCGGCATCTCAAAGCGCATGAAATGACGAGTAAAATGCACTGTTAAACTTCTAGGGTAGGGCAAACAGAGACCCGATTAGATCATTTTATATTACGGTTAATATAAGAATTCAGCGTAATTCTATCACATTTGTTCAATTTACGTCGCTCATGTTGCAGATAGCGTATTGGGCTAAGCGGCATCTCAAAGCGCATGAAATGGCGAGTAAAATGCACTATTAAACTTCTAGGGTAAGGCAAACCGAGACCCGATTAGATCATTTAATATTACGGTTAATATAAGCATTCAGCGTATTTATATCACATTTGTTCAACATACGTCGCTCCTATTTCAGATAGTGTACTGGGCTAGGCGGCATCTTAAAGCGCGTGGAAGGGCGAGTAAAATGCACTACTAAACTTCTATGATAGGGCAATCAGAGTCCCGCTTAGATCATTTTATATTTTGTTTAATATCAGATTTCATGGAAATTCTATCACATTTGTGCAATTTACGTCGCTCCTATTTCAGATAGCTATTGGGCTAAGCGGCATCTCAAAGCGCATGAAATGACGAGAGAAATGCACTATTAAACTTCTTGGGTAGGGCGAACAGAGACCCGATTACATCATTTTATATTATGGTTAATTTAAGAATTCAGCGAAATTCTATCACATTTGTTCAATTTACGTTGCTCCTATTTCAGATAGCGTATTGGGCTAAGCGGCATCTCAAAGCGCAAGAAATGGCGAGTAAAATGCACTATTAAACTTCTAGGGTGGGGCAAACAGAGACCAGTTTAGATCACTTTATATTATGGTTAATTTAAGAATTCAGCGAAATTCTATCACATTTGTTCAATTTACGTCGCTCCAATTTCAGATAGCTTATTGGGCTAAGCGGCATCGCAAAGCGCATGAATTGACGAGTGAAATGCACTATTAAACTTCTTGGGTAGGGCGAACAAAGACCCGATTAGATCATTTTACATTAAGGTTAATATAAGAATTCAGCGAAATTCTATCACATTTGTTCAATTTACATCGCTCCTATTTCAGATAGCGACTTGTGCTAAGCGGCATCTCAAAGCGCAGGAAATGGCGAGTAAAATGCACCATTAAACTTCTAGGGTAGGGCAAACAGAGACCCCATTAGATCATTTTATATTATGGTTAATTTAAGAATTCAGGGAAATTCTCTCACATTTGTTCAATTTACGTCGCTCCTATTTCAGATAGCGTACCCGGATAGGCGGCATCTTAAAGCGCGAGGAATGGCGAGTAAAATGCACTATTAAACTTCTATGATAGGGCAATCAGAGACCCGATTAGATCATTTTATATTTTCGTTAATATAAGAATTCAGCGAAATTCTATCACATTTGTTCAATTTACGTCGCCCCTATTGCAGATAGCGTATTGGGCTAAGCGGCATCTCAAAGCGCATGAAATAGCGAGTAAAATGCACTGTTAAACTTCTAGGGTAAGGCAAACAGAGACCCGATTAGATCATTTCATATTATGGTTTATTTAAGAATTCAGAAAAATTCTATCACATTCGTTCAATTTAAGTGGCTCCTATTTCAGATACCTTATTGGGCTCAGCGGCATCTCAAAGCGCATGAAAAGACGAGTGAAATGCACTATTAATCTTCTAGGGTAGGGCGAACAGAGACCCGATTAGATCATTTTACATTAAGGTTAATATAAGAATTCAGCGAGATTCTCTCACATTTGTTCAATTTACGTCGCTGATATTTCAGATAGAGTATTGGGCTAAGCGGCATCTCAAAACGCATGAAATGGCGAGTAAAATGCACTACTAAACTTCTATGATAGGGTAATCAGAGACCCGGTTAGATCATTTTATATTTTGGTTAATATATGAATTCAGCGAAATTCTATCACATTTGTTCAATTTACATCGCTCCTATTTCAGATAGCGTATTGGGCTAAGCGGCATCTCAATGCGCATGAAATGGCCAGTAAAATGCACTATTAAACTTCTATGATAGGGCGAACAGAGACCCGATTAGATCATTTTACATTATGGTTAATATATGAATTCAGCGAGATTCTCTCTCATTTGTTCAATTTACGTCGCTCCTATTTCAGATAGCATATTGGGCTAAGCGGCATCGCAAAGCCCATGAAATGACGAGTGAAATGCACTATTAAACTTCTTGGGTAGGGCGAACAGAGAGCCGATTACATCATTTTATATTATGGTTAATTTAAGAATTCGGCAAAATTCTATCACATTCGTTCAATTTACGTCGCTCCTATTTCAGATAGCGTATTGGGCTAAGCGGCATCACAAAGCGCATGAAATGGCGAGAAAATGCACTATTAAACTTCTAGGATAAGGCAAACAGAGACCCGATTAGATCATTTTATATTACGGTTAATATAAGAATTCAGCGTAATTCTGTCACATTTGTTCAATTTACGTCGCTCCTATTTCAGATTGCGTATTGGGCTAAGCGGCATCTCAAAGCGCATGGATTGACGAGTGAAATGCACTATTGAACTTCTTGGGTAGGGCGAACAGAGACCCGAATAGATCATTTTATATTACGGTTAATATAAGAATTCAGCGTAATTCTATCACATTTGTTCAACTTACGTCGCTCCTATTTCAGATAGCGTACTGGGCTAGGCGACATCTCAAAGCGCGTGGAAGGGCGAGTAAAATGCACTACTAAAATTCTGTGATAGGACAATCAGAGTCCCGATTAGAACATTTTATATTTTGTTTACTATAAGAATTCAGGGAAATTCTATCACATTTGTCCAATTTACGTCGCTCCTATTTCAGATAGCTTATTGAGCTAAGCGGCATCTCAAAGGGCATGAAATGACGTGTGAAATGCACTAGTAATCTTCTAGGGTAGGGCGAACAGAGACCCGATTAGATCATTTTACATTAAGGTTAATATAAGAATTCAGCGAGATTCTCTCACATTTGTTCAATTTACGTCGCTGATATTTCAGATAGCGTATTGGGCTAAGCGGCATCTCAAAGCGCAAGAAATGGCGAGTAAAATGTACTATTAAACTTCTAGGGTAGCGCAAACAGAGACCCGATTAGATCATTTTATATTATGGTTAATTTAAGAATTCAGCGAAATTCTATCACATTTGTTCAATTTACGTCGCTCATGTTGCAGATAGCGTATTGGGCAAAGCGGCATCTCAAAGCGCATGAAATGGCGAGTAAAATGCACTATTAAACTTCTAGGGTAAGGCAAACAGAGACCCGATTAGATCATTTAATATTACGGTTAATATAAGAATTCAGCGTAATTATATCACATTTGTTCAACATACGTCGCTCCTATTTCAGATAGTGTACTGGGCTAGGCGGCATCTTAAAGCGCATGAAATGACGAGTGAAATGCACTATTAATCTTCTAGGGTAGGGCGAACAGAGACCCGATTAGATCATTTTACATTAAGGTTAATATAAGAATTCAGCGAGATTCTCTCACATTTGTTCAATTTACGTCGCTGATATTTCAGATAGCGTATTGGGCTAAGCGGCATCTCAAAGCGCAAGAAATGGCAAGTAAAATGAACTATTAAACGTCTAGGGTAGGGGAAACAGAGACCCGATTCGATCATTTTATATTATGGTTAATTTAAGAATTCAGCAAAATTCTATCACATTTGTTCAATTTACGTCGCTCCTATTTCAGATAGCGTATTGGGCTAAGCGGCATCTCAAAGCGCAAGAAATGGCGAGCAAAATGCACTATTTAACTTGTAGGGAAGGGCAAACAGAGACCCGATTAGATCATTTCATATTATGGTTTATTTAAGAATTCAGCGAAATTCTATCACATTTGTTCAATTTACGTCGCTCCTATGTCAGATAGGGTATTGGGCTAAGCGGCATCTTAAAGCGCGAGGAATGGCGAGTAAAATGCACTATTAAACTTCTATGATAGGGCAATCAGAGACCCGATTAGATCATTTTATATTTTGGTTACTATAAGAATTCAGCGAAATTCTATCACATTTGTTTAATTTTCGTCGCTCCTATTTCAGATAGCGTATTGGGATAAGCGGCATCTCAAAGCGCATGAAATGCTGAGTAAAATGCGCTATTAAACTTCTAGGGTAGGGCAATCAGAGACCCGATTAGATCATTTTATATTATGGTTAATTTAAGGATTCAGCAAAATTCTATCACATTTGTTCAATTTACGTCGCTCCTATTTCAGATAGCGTACTGGGCTAGGCGGCATCTTAAAGCGCGTGGAATGACGAGTAAAATGCACTATTAAACTTCTATGATAGGGCAATCAGAGACCCGATTAGATCGTTTTATATTTTGGTTAATATAAGAATTCAGCGAAATTCTATCACATTTGTTCAATTTACGTCGCTCCAATTTCAGATAGCTTATTGGGCTAAGCGGCATCGCAAAGCGCATGAATTGACGAGTGAAATGCACTATTAAACTTCTTGGGTAGGGCGAACAAAGACCCGATTAGATCATTTTACATTAAGGTTAATATAAGAATTCAGCGAAATTCTATCACATTTGTTCAATTTACATCGCTCCTATTTCAGATAGCGACTTGTGCTAAGCGGCATCTCAAAGCGCAGGAAATGGCGAGTAAAATGCACTATTAAACTTCTAGGGTAGGGCAAACAGAGACCCCATTAGATCATTTTATATTATGGTTAATTTAAGAATTCAGCGAAATTCTCTCACATTTGTTCAATTTACGTCGCTGATATTTCAGATAGCGTATTGGGATAAGCGGCATCTTAAAGCGTGTGTAATGGCGAGTAAAATGCACTATTAAACTTCTATGATAGGGCAATCAGAGACCCGATTAGATCATTTTATATTTTGGTTAATATAAGAATTCAGCGAAATTCTATCACATTTGTTCAATTTACGTCGCTCCAATTTCAGATAGCTTATTGGGCTAAGCGGCATCGCATAGCGCATGAATTGACGAGTGAAATGCACTATTAAACTTCTTGGGTAGGGCGAACAAAGACCCGATTAGATCATTTTACATTAAGGTGAATATAAGAATTCAGCGAAATTCTATCACATTTGTTCAATTTACATCGCTCCTATTTCAGATAGCGACTTGTGCTAAGCGACATCTCAAAGCGCACGCAATGGCGAGTAAAATGCACTATTAATCTTCTAGGGTAGGGCAATCAGAGACCCGATTAGATCATTTTATATTTTGGTTAATATAAGAATTCAGCGAAATTCTATCACATTTGTTCAATTTACATCGCTCCTATTTCAGATAGCGTACTGGGCTAAGCGGCATCTCAAAGCGCATGAAATGACGAGTGAAATGCACTACTAAACTTCTATGATAGGGCAATCAGAGTCCCGTTTAGATCATTTTATATTATGGTTAATTTAAGAATTCAGCGAAATTCTATCACATTTGTTCAATTTACATCGCTCCTATTTCAGATAGCGTATTGGGCTAAGCGGCATCTCAATGCGCATGAAATGGCCAGTAAAATGCACTATTAAACTTCTATGATAGGGCAATCAGAGTCCCGTTTAGATCATTTTATATTATGGTTAATTTAAGAATTCAGCGAAATTCTATCACATTTGTTCAATTTACATCGCTCCTATTTCAGATAGCGTATTGGGCTAATCGGCATCTCAAAGCGCATGAAATGGCGAGTGAAATGCACTATTAGACTTCTATGGTAGGGCGAACAGAGACCCGATTGGATCATTTTATATTATGGTTAATTTAAGAATTCAGCGAAATTCTATCAGATTTGTTCAATTTACGTCGCTCCAATTTCAGATAGCGTATTGGGCTAAGCGGCATCTCAAAGCGCATGAAATGGCGAATAAAATGCACTATTAAACTTCTAGGCTAGGGCGAACAGAGACCCGAGCAGATCATTTTACATTATGGTTAATAAAAGAATTCAGCGTAATTCTATCACATTTGTTCAACTTACGTCGCTCCTATTTAAGATAGCGTATTGGCCTAAGCGGCATCTCAAAGCGCATGAAATGGCGAGTGAAATGCACTATTAGACTTCTATGGTAGGGCGAACAGAGACCCGATTGGATCATTTTACATTAAGGTTAATATAAGAATTCACGGAAATTCTATCACATTTGTTCAATTTACGTCGCTCCTATTCCAGATAGCGTATTGGGCTAAGCGGCATCACAAAGCGCATGAAATGGCGAGTAAAATGCGCTATTAAACTCCTAGGATAAGGCAAACACAGACCCGATTAGATCATTTTATATTACGGTTAATATAAGAATTCAGCGTAATTCTATCACATTTGTTCAAGTTACGTCGCCCCTATTTCAGATAGCGTACTGGTCTAGGCGGCATCTGAAAGCGCGTGGAATGGCAAGTAAAATGCACTACTAATCTTCTATGATAGGGCAATCAGAGACCCGATTAGATCATTTTATATTTTGATTAATATAAGGTTTCAGGGAAATTCTATCACATTTGTTCAATTTACGTCGCTCCTATTTCAGATAGCGTATTGGGCTAAGCCGGATCTCAAAGCGCATGAAATGGCGACTAAAATGCACTATTAAACTTCTAGGGTAGGGCAAACAGAGACCCGATTAGATCATTTTATATTATGGTTAATTTAAGAATTCAGCAAAATTCTATCACATTTGTTCAACTTACGTCGCTCCTATTTCAGATAGCGTACTGGGCTAGGCGGCAACTTAAAGCGCGTGGAATGGCGAGTAAAATGCACTACTAAACTTCTATGATAGGGCAATCAGAGACCCGATTAGATCAGTTTATATTTTGTTTAATATAAGATTTCAGGGGAATAGTATCACATTTGTTCAATTTACGTCGCTCCTATATCAGATAGCGTATTCGGCTAAGCGGCATCTCAAAGCGCATGAAATGGCGGGTGAAATGCACTATTACACTTCTATGGTAGGGCGAAGAGAGACCCGATTGGATCATTTTACATTAAGGTTAATATAAGAATTCACGGAAATTCTATCACATTTGTTCAATTTACGTCGCTCCTATTTCAGATAGCGCATTGGGCTAAGCGGCCTCTCAAAGCGCATGAAATGGCGCGTAAAATGCGCTATTAAACTTCTAGGATAAGGCAAACCGAGACCCGATTAGTTCATTTTATATTACGGTTAATATAAGAATTCAGCGTAATTCTATCTCATTTGTTCATCTTACGTCGCTCCTATTTCAGATAGCCTACTGACCTATGCGGCATCTTAAAGCGCGTGGAAGGGCGAGTAAAATGCACTACTAAACTTCTATGATAGAGCAATCAGAGACCCGATTAGGTCATTTTATATTTTGTTTAATATAAGATTTCAGGGAAATTCTATCACATTTGTTCAATTTACGTCGCTCCTATTTCAGATAGCGTATTGGGCTAAGCGGCATCTCAAAGCGCATGAAATGGCGAGTGAAATGCACTATTAGACTTCTGTGGTAGGGAGAACAGAGACCCGATTGGATCATTTTATATTATGGTTAATTTAAGAATTCAGCGAAATTCTATCACATTTGTTCAATTTACGTCGCTCCAATTTCAGATAGCGTATTGGGCTAAGCGGCATCTCAAAGCGCATGATATGGCGAATAAAATGCACTATTAAACTTCTAGGCTAGGGCGAACACAGACCCGAGCAGATCATTTTACATTATTGTTAATAAAAGAATTCAGCGTAATTCTATCACATTTGTTCAATTTACGTCGCTCCTATTTCAGATAGCGTATTGGGCTAAGCCGGATCTCAAAGCGCATGAAATGGCGACTAAAATGCACTATTAAACTTCTAGGGTAGGGCAAACAGAGACCCGATTGGATCATTTTACATTAAGGTTAATATAAGGATTCACGGAAATTCTATCACATTTGTTCAATTTACGTCGCTCCTATTTCAGATAGCGTATTGGGCTATGCGGCATCTCAAAGCGCATGAAATGGCGAGTAAAATGCACTATTAAACTTCTAGGGTAGGGCAAACAGAGACCCGATTAGATCATTTTATATTATGGTTAATTTAAGAATTCAGCCAAATTCTATCACATTTGTTCAACTTGCGTCGCTCCTATTTCAGATAGCGTATTGGGCTAAGCGGCACCTCAAAGCGCATGAAATGGCGAGTGAAATGCACTATTAGACTTCTATGGTAGGGCGAACAGAGACCCGATTGGATCATTTTACATTAAGGTTAATATAAGAATTCACGGAAATTCTATCACATTTGTTCAATTTACGTCGCTCCTATTCCAGATAGCGTATTGGGCTAAGCGGCATCTCAAAGCGCATGAAATGGCGAGTAAAATGCGCTATTAAACTTCTAGGATAAGGCAAACAGAGACCCGATTAGATCATTTTATATTACGGTTAATATAAGAATTCAGCGTAATCCTATCACATTTGTTCAAGTTACGTCGCTCCTATTTCAGATAGCGTACTGGGCTAGGCGGCATCTTAAAGCGCGTGGAATGGCGAGTAAAATGCACTACTAATCTTCTAAGATAGGGCAATCAGAGACCCGATTAGATCATTTTATATTTTGATTAATATAAGATTTCAGGGAAATTCTATCACATTTGTTCAATTTACGTCGCTCCTATTTCAGATAGCGTATTGGGCTAAGCCGGATCTCAAAGCGCATGAAATGGCGACTAAAATGCACTATTAAACTTCTAGGG
Organism: Macropis europaea; assembly: GCA_916610135.2. Classification (NCBI taxonomy): domain Eukaryota; kingdom Metazoa; phylum Arthropoda; class Insecta; order Hymenoptera; family Melittidae; genus Macropis; species Macropis europaea. Next base: position 43,600 of record CAKAJE020001194.1, on the reverse strand, counting down.
TAGGGCAAACAGAGACCCGATTAGATCATTTTATATTATGGTTAATTTAAGAATTCAGCAAAATTCTATCGCATTTGTTCAACTTACGTCGCTCCTATTTCAGACAGCGTACTGGGCTAGGCGGCAACTTAAAGCGCGTGGAATGGCGAGTAAAATGCACTACTAAACTTCTATGATAGGGCAATCAGAGACCCGATTAGATCCTTTTATATTTTGTTTAATATAAGATTTCAGGGAAATTCTATCACATTTGTTCAATTTACGCCGCTCCTATTTCAGATAGCGTACCGGGCTAGGAGCATCTCAAAGCGCATGAAATGGCGAGTAAAATGCACTACTAAACTTCTATGATAGGGCAATCAGAGTCCCGTTTAGATCATTTTATATTATGGTTAATTTAAGGATTCAGCGAAATTCTATCACATTTGTTCAATTTACATCGCTCCTATTTCAGATAGCGTATTGGGCTAAGCGGCATCTCAAAGCGCATGAAATGGCCAGTAAAATGCGCTATTAAACTTCTATGATAGGGCAATCAGAGTCCCGTTTAGATCATTTTATATTTTGTTTAATATAAGATTTCATGGAAATTCTATCACATTTGTTCAATTTACGTCGCTCCTATTTCAGATAGCGTATTGGGCTAAGCGGCATCTCAAAGCGCATGAAATGGCGAGTGAAATGCTCTATAAGACTTCTATGGTAGGGCGAACAGAGACCAGATTAGGTCATTTTACATTCTGGTTAATAAAATAATTCAGGGAAATTCTATCACATTTGTTCAATTTACGTCGCTCCTATTTCAGATAGCGTATTGGGCTAAGCCGGATCTCAAAGCGCATGAAATGGCGACTAAAATGCACTATTAAACTTCTAGGGTAGGGCAAACAGAGACCCGATTAGATCATTTTATATTATGGTTAATTTAAGAATTCAGCAAAATTCTATCGCATTTGTTCAACTTACGTCGCTCCTATTTCAGACAGCGTACTGGGCTAGGCGGCAACTTAAAGCGCGTGGAATGGCGAGTAAAATGCACTACTAAACTTCTATGATAGGGCAATCAGAGACCCGATTAGATCATTTTATATTTTGTTTAATATAAGATTTCAGGGAAATAGTATCACATTTGTTCAATTTACGTCGCTCCTATTCCAGATAGCGTATTCGGCTAAGCGGCATCTCAAAGCGCATGAAATGACGAGTAAAATGCACTATTAAACTTCTAGGGTAGGGCAAGCAGAGACCTGATTAGATCATTTTATATTATGGTTAATTTAAGAATTCAGCAAAATTCTATCACATTCGTTCAATTTAGGTCGCTCCTATTTCAGATAGCGTATTGGGCTAAGCGGCATCTCAAAGCGCATGAAATGGCGAGTGAAATGCACTATAAGACTTCTATGGTAGGGCGAACAGAGAACCGATTAGATCATTTTACATTAAGGTTAATATAAGGATTCACGGAAATTCTATCACATTTGTTCAATTTACGTCGCTCCTATTTCAGATAGCGTATTGGGCTATGCGGCATCTCAAAGCGCATGAAATGGCGAGTAAAATGCACTATTAAACTTCTAGGGTAGGGCAAACAGAGACCCGAATAGATCATTTTATGTTATGGTTAATTAAAGAATTCAGCGAAATTCTATCACATTTGTTCAACTTTCGTCGCTCCTATTTCAGATAGCGTATTGAGCTGAGCGGCATCTCGAAGCGCATGAAATGGCGAGTATAATGCACTATTAAACTTCTAGGATAAGGCAAACAGATACCCGGTTAGATCATTTTATATTACGGTTAATATAAGAATGCAGCGTAATTCTATTACATTTGTTCAAGTTACGTCGCTTCTATTTCAGATAGCGTACTGGGCTAGGCGGCATCTTAAAGCGCGTGGAATGGCGAGTAAAATGCACTACTAATCTTCTATGATAGGGCAATCAGAGACCCGATTAGATCATTTTATATTTTGTTTAATATAAGATTTCAGGGAAATTCTATCACACTTGTTCAATTTACGTCGCTCCTATTTCAGATAGCGTATTGGGCTAAGCGGCAACTGCAAGCGCATGAAATGACGAGTGAAATGCACTATTAAACTTCTAGGGTAGGGCGAACAGAGACCCGATTTGATCATTTTACATTAAGGTTAATATAAGAATTCAGGGAAATTCTATCACATTTGTTCAATTTACGTCGCTCCTATATCAGATAGCGTATTGGGCTACGCGGCATCACAAAGCGCATGAAATGGCGAATAAAATGCACTATTAAACTTCTAGGCTAGGGCGAACAGAGACCCGATTAGATCATTTTACATTCTGGTTAATAAAATAATTCAGCGAAATTCTATCACATTTGTTCAACTTTCGTCGCTCCTATTTCAGATAGCGTATTGGGCTAAGCGGCATCTCAAAGCACATGAAATGGCGAGTAAAATGCGCTATTAAACTTCTAGGATAAGGCAAACAGAGACCCGATTAGATCATTTTATATTACGGTTAATATAAGAATTCAGCGTAATTCTATCACATTTGTTCAAGTTACGTCGCTCCTATTTCAGATAGCGTACTGGGCTAGGCGGCATCTTAAAGCGCGTGGAATGGCGAGTAAAATGCACTACTAATCTTCTATGATAGGGCAATCAGAGACGCGATTAGATCATTTTATATTTTGTTTAATACAAGATTTCAGGGAAATTCTATCACATTTGTTCAATTCGTGTCGCTCATATTTCAGATAGCGTATTGGGCTAAGCGGCATCTCAAAGCGCATGAAATGGCGAGTGAAATGCACTATTAGACTTCTATGGTAGGGCGAACAGAGACCCGATTGGATCATTTTATATTATGGTTAATTTAAGAATTCAGCGAAATTCTATCACATTCGTTCAATTTACGTCGCTCCAATTTCAGATAGCGTATTGGGCTAAGCGGCATCTCAAAGCGCATGAAATGGCGAATAAAATGCACTATTAAACTTCTAGGCTAGGGCGAACAGAGACCCGAGCAGATCATATTACATTATGGTTAATAAAAGAATTCAGTGTAATTCTATAACATTTGTTCAATTTACGTCGCTCCTATTCCAAATAGCGTATTGGGCTAAGCGCCATCTCAAAGCGCATGAAATGGCGAGTAAAATGCGCTATTAAACTTCTAGGATAAGGCAAACAGAGACCCGATTAGATCATTTTATATTACGGTTAATATAAGAATTCAGCGTAATTCTATCACATTTGTTCAAGTTACGTCGCTCCTATTTCAGATAGCGTACTGGGCTAGGCGGCATCTTAATGCGCGTGGAATGGCGAGTAAAATGCACTACTAATCTTCTATGATAGGGCAATCAGAGACCCGATTAGATCATTTTATATTTCGATTAATATTAGATTTCAGGGAAATAGTATCACATTTGTTCAATTTACGTCGCTCCTATTTCAGATAGCGTATTCGGCTAAGCGGCATCTCAAAGCGCATGAAGTGGCGAATAAAATGCACTATTAAACTTCTAGGCTAGGGCGAACAGAGACCCGATCAGATCATTTTACATTATGGTTAATAGAAGAATTCAGCGAAATTCTATCACATTTGTTCAACTTACGTCGCTCCTATTTCAGATAGCGTATTGGGCTAAGCGGCATCACAAAGCGCATGAAATGGCGAGTGAAATGCACCATTAGACTTCTATGGTAGGGCGAACAGAGACCCGATTAGATCATTTTACATTAAGGTTAATATAAGGATTCACGGAAATTCTATCACATTTGTTCAATTTACGTCGCTCCTATTTCAGATAGCGTATTGGGCTATGCGGCATCTCAAAGCGCATGAAATGGCGAGTAAAATGCACTATTAAACTTCTAGGGTAGGGCAAACAGAGACCCGAATAGATCATTTTATGTTATGGTTAATTAAAGAATTCAGCGTAATTCTATCACATTTGTTCAATTTACGTCGCTCCTATTTCAGATAGCGTATTGGGCTGAGCGGCATCTCAAAGCGCATGAGATGGCGAGTAAAATGAACTATTAAACTTCTAGGGTAGGGCAAACAGAGAACCGATTAGATCATTTTATGTTACGTTTAATTTAAGAATTCAGCAAAATTCTATCACAATTGTTCAATTTACGTCGCTCCTATTTCAGATAGCGTACTGGGCTTGGCTGCATCTTAAAGCGCGTGGAAGGGCGAGTAAAATGTACTACTAAACTTCTATGATACGGCAATCAGAGAGCCGATTAGATCATTTTATATTTTGGTTAATATAAGGATTCAGCGAAATTCTATAACATTTGTTCAATTTACGTCGCTCCTATTTCAGATAGCGTATTGGGCTAAGCGGCATCGCAAAGCGTATGAATTGACGAGTGAAATGCACTATTAAGCTTCTAGGGTAGGGCAAACAGAGACCCGATTAGATCATTTTATATTATGGTTAATTTAAGAATTCAGCGAAATACTATCACATTTGTTCAATTTACGTCGCACCTATTTCAGATTGCTAATTGAGCAAAGCGGCATCTCAAAGCGCATGAAATGACGAGTGAAACGCATTATTAATCTTCTAGGGTAGGGCGAACAGAGACCCGATTAGAACACTTTACATTAAGGTTAATATAAGAATTCAGCGAAAGTCTCTCACATTTGTTCAATTTACGTCGCTGATATTTCAGATAGCGTATTGGGCTAAGCGGCATCTCAATGCGCATGAAATGGCGAGTAAAATGCACTATTAAACTTCTAGGATAAGGCAAACAGAGACCCGATTCGATCATTTTATATTACGGTTAATATAAGAATTCAGCGTAACTCTATCACATTTGTTCAACGTACGTCGCTCCTATTTCAGATAGCGTACTGGGCTAGGCGGCAACTTAAAGCGCGTGGAATGGCGGGTAAAATGCACTATTAAACTTCTATGATAGGGCTAGCAGAGACCCGATTAGATCATTTTATATTACGGTCAATATAAGAATTCAGATTAATTCTATCACACTTGTTCAACTTACGTCGCTCCTATATCAGATAGCGTATTGGGCTAAGCGGCATCTCAAAGCGCATGAAATGGCGAGTGAAATGCACTATTAAACTTTTAGGGTAGGGCAAACAGAGACCCGATTAGATCATTTTATATTATGGTTAATTTAAGAATTCAGCAAAATTCTATCACATTTGTTCAACTTACGTCGCTCCTATTTCAGACAGCGTACTGGGCTAGGCGGCAACTTAAAGCGCGTGGAATGGCGAGTAAAATGCACTACTAAACTTCTATGATAGGGCAATCAGAGACCCGATTAGATCATTTTATATTTTGTTTAATATAAGATTTCAGGGAAATAGTATCACATTTGTTCAATTTACGTCGCTCCTATTCCAGATAGCGTATTCGGCTAAGCGGCATCTCAAAGCGCATGAAATGACGAGTAAAATGCACTATTAAACTTCTAGGGTAGGGCAAGCAGAGACCTGATTAGATCATTTTATATTATGGTTAATTTAAGAATTCAGCAAAATTCTATCACATTCGTTCAATTTAGGTCGCTCCTATTTCAGATAGCGTATTGGGCTAAGCGGCATCTCAAAGCGCATGAAATGGCGAGTGAAATGCACTATAAGACTTCTATGGTAGGGCGAACAGAGACCAGATTAGATCATTTTACATTCTGGTTAATAAAATAATTCAGCGAAACTCTATCGCATTTGTTCAACTTTCGTTGCTCCTATTTCAGATAGCGTATTGGGTTAAGCGGCATCTCAAAGCGCATGAAATGGCGAGTAAAATGCACTATTAAACTTTTAGGGTAGGGCAAACAGAGACCCGATTAGATCATTTTATATTATGGTTAATTTAAGAATTCAGCAAAATTCTATCACATTTGTTCAATTTACGTCGCTCCTATTTCAGATAGCGTACTGGGCTAGGCGGCATCTTAGAGCTCGTGGAATGGCGAGTAAAATGCACTGTTAAACTTCAATGATAGGGCAGTCAGAGACCCGATTAGATCATTTTATATTTTGTTTAATATAAGATTTCAGGGAAATTCTATCACATTTGTTCAATTTACGTCGCTCCTATTTCAGATAGCGTATTGGGCTAAGCGGCAACTGAAAGCGCATGAAATGACGAGTGAAATGCACTATTAAACTTCTAGGTTAGGGCGAACAGAGACCCGATTAGATCATTTTACATTAAGGTTAATATAAGAATTCAGGGAAATTCTATCACATTTGTTCAATTTACGTCGCTCCTATTTCAGATAGCGTATTGGGCTACGCGGCATCACAAAGCGCATGAAATGGCGAATAAAATTTACTATTAAACTTCTAGGCTAGGGCGAACAGAGACCCGATTAGATCATTTTACATTCTGGTTAATAAAATAATTCAGCGAAATTCTATCACATTTGTTCAACTTTCGTTGCTCCTATTTCAGATAGCGTATTGGGTTAAGCGGCATCTCAAAGCGCATGAAATTGCGAGTAAAATGCACTATTAAACTTCTATGGTAGGGCGAACAGAGACCCGATTGGATCATTTTATATTATGGTTAATTTAAGAATTCAGCGAAATTCTATCACATTCGTTCAATTTACGTCGCTCCAATTTCAGATAGCGTATTGGGCTAAGCGGCATCTCAAAGCGCATGAAATGGCGAATAAAATGCACTGTTAAACATCTAGGGTAGGGCAAACAGAGACCCGATTAGATCATTTCATATTATGGTTTATTTAAGAATTCAGAAAAATTCTATCACATTTGTTCAACTTACGTCGCTCCTATTTCCGATAGCGTATTGGGCTAAGCTGCATCTCAAAGCGCATGAAATGGCGATTAAAATGCGCTGTTAAACTTCTAGGGTAGGGCAAACGGAGACCCGATTAGATAATTTTATATTATGGTTAATTTAAGAATTCAGCCAAATTCTATCACATTTGTTCAACTTACGTCGCTCCTATTTCAGATAGCGTACTGGGATAGGCGGAATCTTAAAGCGCGTGGATTGGCGAGTAAAATGCACTATTACACTTCTAGGGTAGGGCGAACAGAGACCCGATTAGATCATTTTACATTAAGGTTAATATAAGTATTCAGGGAAATTCTATCACATTTGTTCAATTTACGTCGCTCCTATTTCAGATAGCGTATTGGGCTAAGCTGCATCTCAAAGCGCAAGAAATGGCGATTAAAATGCGCTGTTAAACTTCTAGGGTAGGGCAAACGGAGACCCGATTAGATCATTTTATATTATGGATAATTTAAGAATTCAGCCAAATTCTATCACATTTGTTCAACTTACGTCTCTCCTATTTCAGATAGCGTACTGGGCTAGGCGGAATCTTAAAGCGCGTGGATTGGCGAGTAAAATGCACTATTAAACTTCTATGATAGGGCAATCAGAGACCCGATTAGATCATTTTATATTTTGGTTAATATAAGAATTCAGCGAAATTCTATCACAATTGTTCTATTTACGTCGCTCCTATTTCAGATAGCGTATTGGGCTAAGCGGCATCTCAAAGCGCATGAAATGGCGAGTGAAATGCACTATTACACTTCTAGGGTAGGGCGAACAGAGACCCGATTAGATCATTTTATATTATGGTTAATTTAAGAATTCAGCGAAATTCTATCACATTTGTTCAATGAACGTCGCTCCTATTGCAGATAGCGTATTGGGCTAAGCGGCATCTCAAAGCGCATGAAATGACGAGTGAAATGCACTATTAAACTTCTAGGATAAGGCAAACAGAGACCCGATTTGATCATTTTATATTACGGTTAATATAAGAATTCAGCGAAATTCTATCACATTTGTTCAATTTACGTCGCTCCTATTTCAGATAGCTTATTGGGCTAAGCGGCATCTCAAAGCGCATGAAATGGCGAGTGAAATGCACTAATAAACTTCTAGGGTAGGGCGAACAAAGACCCGATTAGATCATTTTATATTATGGTTAATTTAAGAATTCAGTGAAATTCTATCACATTTGTTCAATTTACGTCGTTCCTATTTCAGATTGCTTATTGGGCTAAGCGGCATCTCAAAGCGCATGAAATGACGAGTGAAATGCACTATTAAACTTCTAGGGTAGGGCAAACAGAGACCCGATTAGATCATTTTATATTATGGTTAATTTAAGAATTCAGCCAAATTCTATCACATTTGTTCAATTTACGTCGCTCCTATTTCAGATAGCGTACTGGGCTAGACGGAATCTTAAAGCGCGTGGATTGGCGAGTAAAATGCACTATTAAACTTCTATGATAGGGCAAACAGAGACCCGATTAGATCATTTTATATTTTGGTTAATATAAGAATTCAGGGAAATTCTATCACATTTGTTCAATTTACGTCGCTCCTATTTCAGATAGCGTATTGGGCTAAGCGGCATCTCAAAGCGCATGAAATGGCGAGTAAAATGCACTATTAAACTTCTAGGGTAAGGCAAACAGAGATCCGATTAGATCATTTTATATTATGGTTAATTTAAGAATTCAGCCAAATTCTATCACATTTGTTCAATTTACGTCGCTCCTATTTCAGATAGCGTACTGGGCTAGACGGAATCTTAAAGCGCGTGGATTGGCGAGTAAAATGCACTATGAAACTTCTATGATAGGGCAAACAGAGACCCGATTAGATCATTTTATATTTTGGTTAATATAAGAATTCAGGGAAATTCTATCACATTTGTTCAATTTACGTCGCTCCTATTTCAGATAGCGTATTGGGCTAAGCGGCATCTCAAAGCGCATGAAATGGCGAGTAAAATGCACTGCTAAACTTGTAGGGTAGGGCAAACAGAGACCCGATTAGATCATTTTATATTATGGTTAATTTAAGATGTCAGCAAAATTCTGTCACATTTGTTCAATTTACGTCGCTCCAATTTCAGATAGCGTACTGGGCTAGGCGGCATCTTAGAGCACGTGGAATGGCGATCAAAATGCACTATTAAACTTCTATGATAGGGCAATCAGAGACCCGACTAGATCATTTTATATTTTGGTTAATATAAGAATTCAGCGAAATTCTATCACAATTGTTCTATTTACGTCGCTCCTATTTCAGATAGCGTATTGGGCTAAGCGGCATCTCAAAGCGCATGAAATGGCGAGTGAAATGCACTATTACACTTCTAGGGTAGGGCAAACAGAGACCCGATTAGATCATTCTACATTAAGGTTAATATAAGTATTCAGGGAAATTCTATCACATTTGTTCAATTTACGTCGCTCCTATTTCAGATAGCGTATTGGGCTAAGCGGCATCTCAAAGCGCACGAAATGGCGAGTAAAATGCACTGTTAAACATCTAGGGTAGGGCAAACAGAGACTCGATTAGATCATTTCATATTATGGTTTATTTAGGAATTCAGAAAAATTCTATCACATTTGTTCAATTTACGTCGCTCCTATTTCAGATAGCGTACTGGGCTAGGCGGAATCGTAAAGCGCGTGGATTGGCGAGTAAAATGCACTATTATACTTCTTTGATAGAGCAATCAGAGACCCGATTAGATCATTTTATATTTTGGTTAATATAAGAATTCAGCGAAATTCTATCACAATTGTTCTATTTACGTCGCTCCTATTTCAGATAGCGTATTGGGCTAAGCGGCATCTCAAAGCGCATGAAATGGCGAGTAAAATGCACTATTAAACTTCTAGGGTAGGGCAAACAGAGACCCGATTAGATCATTTTATATTATGGTTAATTTAAGAATTCAGCCAAATTCTATCACATTTGTTCAATTTACGTCGCTCCTATTTCAGATAGCGTACTGGGCTAGACGGAATCTTAAAGCGCGTGGATTGGCGAGTAAAATGCACTATTAAACTTCTATGATAGGGCAAACAGAGACCCGATTAGATCATTTTATATTTTGGTTAATATAAGAATTCAGGGAAATTCTATCACATTTGTTCAATTTACGTCGCTCCTATTTCAGATAGCGTATTGGGCTAAGCGGCATCTCAAAGCGCATGAAATGGCGAGTAAAATGCACTATTAAACTTCTAGGGTAAGGCAAACAGAGACCCGATTAGATCATTTTATATTACGGTTAATATAAGAATTCAGCGTAATTCTATCACATTTGTTCAATTTACGTCGCTGATATTTCAGATATCGTATTGGGCTAAGCGGCATCTCAAAGCGCAAGAAATGGCGAGTAAAATGCACTATTAAACTTCTAGGGTAGGGCAAACAGAGACCCAATAAGATCATTTTATATTATGGTTAATTTAAGAATTCAGCGAAACTCTATCATATTTATGCAATTTACGTCGCTCCTCTTTCAGATGGCGTATTGGGCTAAGCGGCATCTCAAAGCGCATGAAATGACGAGTGAAATGCACTATTAAACTTCTAGGATAAGGCAAACAGAGACCCGATTTGATCATTTTATATTACGGTTAATATAAGAATTCAGCGAAATTCTATCACAATTGTTCTATTTACGTCGCTCCTATTTCAGATAGCGTATTGGGCTAAGCGGCATCTCAAAGCGCATGAAATGGCGAGTGAAATGCACTATTAACCTTCTATGGTAGGGCGAACAGAGACCCGATTAGATCATTTTACATTAAAGTTAATATAAGTATTCAGCGAGATTCTCTCACATTTGTTCAATTTACGTCGCTCCTATTTCAGATTGCGTATTGGGCTAAGCGGCATCTCAAAGCGCATGAAATGACGAGTGAAATGCACTATTAAACTGATAGGATAAGGCAAACAGAGATCCGATTAGATCATTTTATATTACGGTTAATATAAGAATTCAGCGAAATTCTATCACATTTGTTCAATTTACGTCGCTCCTATTTCAGATAGCTTATTGGGCTAAGCGGCATCTCAAAGCGCATGAAATGGCGAATGAAATGCACTATTAAACTTCTAGGGTAGGGCGAACAAAGACCCGATTAGATCATTTTACATTAAGGTGTATATAAGAATTCCGGGAAATTCTATCACATTTGTTCAGTTTACGTCGCTCCTATTTCAGATTGCGTATTGGGCTAAGCGGCATCTCAAAGCGCATGAAATGGCGAGTAAAATGCACTATTAAACTTCTAGGGTAAGGCAAACAGAGACCCGATTAGATCATTCTATATTACGGTTAATATAAGAATTCAGCGTAATTCTATCACATTTGTTCAACTTACGTCGCTCCTATTTCAGATAGCGTATTGGGCTAAGCGGCATCTCAAAGCGCATGAAATGGCGAGTAAAATGCACTATTAAACTTCTAGGGTAAGGCAAACAGAGACCCGATAAGATGATTTTATATTATGGTTAATTTAAGAATTCAGCCACATTCTATCACATTTGTTCAATTTACGTCGCTCCTATTTCAGATAGCGTATTGGGCTAAGCGCCATCTCAAAGCGCATGAAATGGCGAGTGAAATGCACTATTAAACTTCTAGGATAAGGCAAACAGAGACCCGATTAGATCATTTTATATTACGGTTAATATAAGAATTCAGCGTAATTCTATCACATTTGTTCAATTTACGTCGCTGATATTTCAGATATCGTATTGGGCTAAGCGGCATCCCAAAGCGCAAGAAATGGCGCGTAAAATGCACTATTAAACTTCTAGGGTAGGGCAAACAGAGACCCGATAAGATCATTTTATATTATGGTTATTTTAAGAATTCAGCGAAACTCTATCATATTTGTTCAATTTACGTCGCTCCTATTTCAGATAGCGTATTGGGCTAAGCGGCATCTCAATGCGCATGAAATGGCGAGTAAAATGCACTATTAAAGTTCTTGGGTAGGGCAAACAGAGACCCGATTACATCATTTTATATTATGGTTAATTTAAGAATTCAGCAAAATTCTATCACATTTGTTCAATTTACGTCGCTCCTATTTCGGATAGCATATTGGGCTAAGCGGCATCGCAAAGCGCATGAAATGACGAGTGAAATGCACTATTAAACTTCTTGGGTAGGGCGAACAGAGAGCCGATTACATCATTTTATATTACGGTTAATATAAGAATTCAGCGTAATTCTATCACATTTGTTCAATTTACGTCGCTCCTATTTCAGATAGCGTACTGGGCTAGGCGGCATCTTAAAGCGCGTGGAGTGGAGAGTAAACTGCACTATTAATCTTCTATGATAGGGCAATCACAGACCCGATTAGATCATTTTACATTAAGGTTAATATAAGTATTCAGGGAAATTCTATCACATTTGTTCAATTTACGTCGCTCCTATTTCAGATAGCGTATTGGGCTAAGCGGCATCTCAAAGCGCATGAAATAGCGAGTAAAATGCACTGTTAAACTTCTAGGGTAAGGCAAACAGAGACCCGATTAGATCATTTCATATTATGGTTTATTTAAGAATTCAGAAAAATTCTATCACATTCGTTCAATTTACGTGGCTCCTATTTCAGATAGCTTATTGGGCTCAGCGGCATCTCAAAGCGCATGAAATGACGAGTGAAATGCACTATTAATCTTCTAGGGTAGGGCGAACAGAGACCCGATTAGAATATTTTACATTAAGGTTAATATAAGAATTCAGCGCGATTCTCTCACATTTGTTCAATTTACGTCGCTGATATTTCAGATAGCGTATTGGTATAAGCGGCATCTCAAAGCGCATGAAATGGCGAGAGAAATGAACAGTTAAAGTTCTTGGGTAGGGCAAACAGAGACCCGATTAGATCATTTTATATTTTGTTTAATATAAGATTTCAGGGAAATTCTATCACATTTGTTCAATTTACGTCGCTCCTATTTCAGATAGCGTACTGGGCTAGGCGGCACCTTAAAGCGCGTGGAATGGCGAGTAAAATGCACTATTAAACTTCTATGATAGGGCAATCAGAGACCCGACTAGATCATTTTATATTTTGGTTAATATAAGAATTGAGCAAAATTCTATCACATTTGTTCAATTTACGTCGCTCCTATTTCAGATAGCGTACTGGGATAGGCGGCATCTTAAAACGTGTGGAATGGCGAGTAGAATGCACTATTAAAATTCTATGGTAGGGCAATCAGAGTCCCGTTTAGATCATTTTACATTAAGGTTAATATAAGAATTCAGGGAAATTCTATCACATTTGTTCAATTTACGTCGCTCCTATTTCAGATAGCGTATTGGGCTAAGCGGCATCTCAAAGCGCATGGAATGGCGAGTAAAATGCACTGCTAAACTTGTAGGGTATGGCAAACAGAGACCCGATTAGATCATTTTATATTATGGTTAATTTAAGATGTCAGCAAAATTCTGTCACATTTGTTTAATTTACGTCGCTCCAATTTCAGATAGCGTACTGGGCTAGGCGGCATCTTAAAGCGCGTGGAATGGCGATCAAAATGCACTATTAAACTTCTATGATAGGGCAATCAGAGACCCGACTAGATCATTTTATATTTTGGTTAATATAAGAATTCAGCGAAATTCTATCACAAGTGTTCAATTTACGTCGCTCCTATTTCAGATAGCGTATTGGGCTAAGCGGCATCTCAAAGCGCATGAAATGACGAGTGAAAGGCACTATTAAACTCCTAGGGTAGGGCGAACAGAGAACCGATTAGATCATTTTACATTAAGGTTAATATAAGAATTCAGGGAAATTCTATCACGTTTGTTCAATTTACGTCGCTCCTATTTCAGATAGCGTACTGGGCTAGGCGGAATCTTAAAGCGCATGAAATGACGAGTGAAATGCACTATTAAACATCTATGATAGGGTAAACAGAGACCCGATTAGATCATTTTATATTATGGTTAATTTAAGAATTCAGCCAAATTCTATCACATTTGTTCAACTTACGTCGCTCCTATTTCAGATAGCGTGCTGGGCTAGGCGGCATCTTAAAGCGCGTGGAAGGGCGAGTAAAATGCACTATTAAACTTCTATGATAGAGCAATCAGAGTCCCGATTAGATCATTTTATATTTTGGTTAATATAAGAAATCAGCGAAATTCTATCACATTCGTTCAATTTACGTCGCTCCTATTTCAGATAGCGTATTGGGCTAAGCGCCATCTCAAAGCGCATGAAATGGCGAGTAAAATGCACTATTAAACTTCTAGGGTAGGGCAAACAGAGACCCGTTTAGATCATTTTATATTATGGTTAATTTAAGAATTCAGCCAAATTCTATCATATTTGTTCAATTTACGTCGCTCCTATTTCAGATAGCGTACTGGGCTAGGCGGAATCTTAAAGCGCGTGGATTGGCGAGTAAAATGCACTATTAAACTTCTATGATAGGGCAATCAGAGACCCGATTAGATCATTTTATATTTTGGTTAATATAAGAATTCAGCGAAATTCTATTACAATTGGTCTATTTACGTCGCTCCTATTTCAGATAGCGTATTGGGCTAAGCGGCATCTCAAAGCGCATGAAATGGCGAGTGAAATGCACTATTAAACTCCTAGGGTAGGGCGAACAGAGACCCGATTAGATCATTTTACATTAAGGTTAATATAAGTATTCAGGGAAATTCTATCACATTTGTTCAATTTACGTCGCTCCTATTTCAGATATCGTATTGGGCTAAGCGGCATCTCAAAGCGTATGAGACGGCGAGTAAAATGCACTGCTAAACTTGTAGGGTAGGGCAAACAGAGACCCGATTAGATCATTTCATATTATGGTTTATTTAAGAATTCAGAAAAATTCTATCACATTTGTTCAATTTACGTCGCTCCTATGTCAGATTGCTTATTGGGCTAAGCGGCATCTCAAAGCGCATGAAATGACGAGTGAAATGCACTAGTAATCTTCTAGGGTAGGGCGAACAGAGACCCGATTAGATCATTTTATATTACGGTTAATATAAGAATTCAGCGTAATTCTATCACATTTGTTCAACATACGTCGCTCCTATTTCAGATAGCGTACTGGGCTAGGCGGCATCTGAAAGCGCATGAAATGGCGAGCAATGTGCACTATTAAACTTCAAGGGTAAGGCGAACAAAGACCCGATTAGATCATTTTACATTAAGGTTAATATATTAATTCAGCGTAATTCTATCACATTTGTTCAACTTACGTCGCTCCTATTTCAGATAGCGTACTGGGCTAGGCGGCATCTCAAAGCGCATGAAATGACGAGTGAAATGCACTATTAAACTTCTATGATAGGGCAGACAGAGACCCGATTAGATCATTTTATGTTATGGTTAATTTAAGAATTCAGCGAAATTCTATCACATTTGTTCAATTTACGTCGCTCCTATTGCAGATAGCGTATTGGGCTAAGCGCCATCTCAAAGCGCATGAAATGGCGAGTAAAATGCACTATTAAACTTCTAGGGTAAGGCAAACAGAGACCCGATTAGATCATTTTATATTATGGTTAATATAAGGATTCAGCCAAATTCTATCACATTTGTTCAATTTACGTCGCTCCTATTGCAGATAGCGTATTGGGCTAAGCGGCATCTCAAAGCGCATGAAATGACGAGTGAAATGCGCTTGTAGTCTTCTAGGGTAGGACGAACAGAGACCCGTTTAGATCATTTTATATTATGGTTAATTTAAGAATTCAGCGTAATTCTATCACATTTGTTCAATTTACGTCGCTCCTATTTCAGATAGCGTACTGGGCTAGGCGGAATCTTAAAGCGCGTGGATTGGCGAGTAAAATGCACTATTAAACTTCTATGATAGGGCAATCAGAGACCCGATTAGATCATTTTATATTTTGGTTAATATAAGAATTCAGCGAAATTCTATCACAATTGTTCTATTTACGTCGCTCCTATTTCAGATAGCGTATTGGGCTGAGCGGCATCTCAATGCGCATGAAATGGTGAGTAAAATGCACTATTACACTTCTAGGATAGGGCTAGCAGAGACCCGATTAGATCATTTTATATTACGGTCAATATAAGAATTCAGATTAATTCTATCACACTTGTTCAACTTACGTCGCTCCTATACCAGATAGCGTATTGGGCTAAGCGGCATCTCAAAGCGCATGAAATGTCGAGTGAAATGCACTATTAGACTTCTATGGTAGGGCGAACAGAGACCCGATTGGATCATTTTACATTAAGGTTAATATAAGAATTCACGGAAATCCTATCACATTTGTTCAATTTACGTCGCTCCTATTCCAGATAGCGTATTGGGCTAAGCGGCATCTCAAAGCGCATGAAATGGCGAGTAAAATGCGCTATTAAACTTCTAGGATAAGGCAAACAGAGACCCGATTAGATCATTTTATATTACGGTTAATATAAGAATTCAGCGTAATTCTATCACATTTGTTCAAGTTACGTCGCTCCTATTTCAGATAGCGTACTGGGCTAGGCGGCATCTTAAAGCGCGTGGAATGGCGAGTAAAATGCACTACTAATCTTCTATGATAGGGCTATCAGAGACCCGATTAGATCATTTTATATTTTGATTAATATAAGATTTCAGGGAAATTCTATCACATTTGTTCAATTTACGTCGCTCCTATTTCAGATAGCGTATTGGGCTAAGCCGGATCTCAAAGCGCATGAAATGGCGACTAAAATGCACTATTAAACTTCTAGGGTAGGGCAAACAGAGACCCGATTAGATCATTTTATATTATGGTTAATTTAAGAATTCAGCAAAATTCTATCACATTTGTTCAACTTACGTCGCTCCTATTTCAGACAGCGTACTGGGCTAGGCGGCATCTTAAAGCGCGTGGAATGGCGAGTAAAATGCACTACTAATCTTCTATGATAGGGCTATCAGAGACCCGATTAGATCATTTTATATTTTGATTAATATAAGATTTCAGGGAAATTCTATCACATTTGTTCAATTTACGTCGCTCCTATTTCAGATAGCGTATTGGGCTAAGCCGGATCTCAAAGCGCATGAAATGGCGACTAAAATGCACTATTAAACTTCTAGGGTAGGGCAAACAGAGACCCGATTAGATCATTTTATATTATGGTTAATTTAAGAATTCAGCAAAATTCTATCACATTTGTTCAACTTACGTCGCTCCTATTTCAGACAGCGTACTGGGCTAGGCGGCAACTTAAAGCGCGTGGAATGGCGAGTAAAATGCACTACTAAACTTCTATGATAGGGCAATCAGAGACCCGATTAGATCATTTTATATTTTGTTTAATATAAGATTTCAGGGAAATAGTATCACATTTGTTCAATTTACGTCGCTCCTATTCCAGATAGCGTATTGGGCTAAGCGGCATCCCAAAGCGCAAGAAATGGCGCGTAAAATGCACTATTAAACTTCTAGGGTAGGGCAAACAGAGACCCGATAAGATCATTTTATATTATGGTTATTTTAAGAATTCAGCGAAACTCTATCATATTTGTTCAATTTACGTCGCTCCTATTTCAGATAGCGTATTGGGCTAAGCGGCATCTCAATGCGCATGAAATGGCGAGTAAAATGCACTATTAAAGTTCTTGGGTAGGGCAAACAGAGACCCGATTACATCATTTTATATTATGGTTAATTTAAGAATTCAGCAAAATTCTATCACATTTGTTCAATTTACGTCGCTCCTATTTCGGATAGCATATTGGGCT
The DNA here is from genome assembly GCA_916610135.2 of Macropis europaea. Classification (NCBI taxonomy): domain Eukaryota; kingdom Metazoa; phylum Arthropoda; class Insecta; order Hymenoptera; family Melittidae; genus Macropis; species Macropis europaea. The sequence continues at coordinate 26,059 of CAKAJE020001194.1, read as the reverse complement.
AAGCGGCATCGCAAAGCGCATGAAATGACGAGTGAAATGCACTATTAAACTTCTTGGGTAGGGCGAACAGAGAGCCGATTACATCATTTTATATTACGGTTAATATAAGAATTCAGCGTAATTCTATCACATTTGTTCAATTTACGTCGCTCCTATTTCAGATAGCGTACTGGGCTAGGCGGCATCTTAAAGCGCGTGGAGTGGAGAGTAAACTGCACTATTAAACTTCTATGATAGGGCAATCACAGACCCGATTAGATCATTTTACATTAAGGTTAATATAAGTATTCAGGGAAATTCTATCACATTTGTTCAATTTACGTCGCTCCTATTTCAGATAGCGTATTGGGCTAAGCGGCATCTCAAAGCGCATGAAATAGCGAGTAAAATGCACTGTTAAACTTCTAGGGTAAGGCAAACAGAGACCCGATTAGATCATTTCATATTATGGTTTATTTAAGAATTCAGAAAAATTCTATCACATTCGTTCAATTTACGTGGCTCCTATTTCAGATAGCTTATTGGGCTCAGCGGCATCTCAAAGCGCATGAAATGACGAGTGAAATGCACAATTAATCTTCTAGGGTAGGGCGAACAGAGACCCGATTAGAATATTTTACATTAAGGTTAATATAAGAATTCAGCGCGATTCTCTCACATTTGTTCAATTTACGTCGCTGATATTTCAGATAGCGTATTGGTATAAGCGGCATCTCAAAGCGCATGAAATGGCGAGAGAAATGAACAGTTAAAGTTCTTGGGTAGGGCAAACAGAGACCCGATTAGATCATTTTATATTTTGTTTAATATAAGATTTCAGGGAAATTCTATCACATTTGTTCAATTTACGTCGCTCCTATTTCAGATAGCGTACTGGGCTAGGCGGCACCTTAAAGCGCGTGGAATGGCGAGTAAAATGCACTATTAAACTTCTATGATAGGGCAATCAGAGACCCGACTAGATCATTTTATATTTTGGTTAATATAAGAATTCAGCGAAATTCTATCACATTTGTTCAATTTACGTCGCTCCTATTTCAGATAGCGTATTGGGCTAAGCGGCATCTCAAAGCGCATGGATTGACGAGTGAAATGCACTATTAAACTTCTAGGGTAGGGCAAACAGAGACCCGATTAGATCATTTTATATTATGGTTAATTTAAGAATTCAGCAAAATTCTATCACATTTGTTCAATTTACGTCGCTCCTATTTCAGATAGCGTACTGGGATAGGCGGCATCTTAAAACGTGTGGAATGGCGAGTAGAATGCACTATTAAAATTCTATGGTAGGGCAATCAGAGTCCCGTTTAGATCATTTTACATTAAGGTTAATATAAGAATTCAGGGAAATTCTATCACATTTGTTCAATTTACGTCGCTCCTATTTCAGATAGCGTATTGGGCTAAGCGGCATCTCAAAGCGCATGGAATGGCGAGTAAAATGCACTGCTAAACTTGTAGGGTATGGCAAACAGAGACCCGATAAGATCATTTTATATTATGGTTATTTTAAGAATTCAGCGAAACTCTATCATATTTGTTCAATTTACGTCGCTCCTATTTCAGATAGCGTATTGGGCTAAGCGGCATCTCAAAGCGCATGAAATGGCGAGTGAAATGCACTATTAAACTCCTAGGGTAGGGCGAACAGAGACCCGATTAGATCATTTTACATTAAGGTTAATATAAGTATTCAGGGAAATTCTATCACATTTGTTCAATTTACGTCGCTCCTATTTCAGATATCGTATTGGGCTAAGCGGCATCTCAAAGCGTATGAGACGGCGAGTAAAATTCACTGCTAAACTTGTAGGGTAGGGCAAACAGAGACCCGATTAGATCATTTCATATTATGGTTTATTTAAGAATTCAGAAAAATTCTATCACATTTGTTCAATTTACGTCGCTCCTATGTCAGATTGCTTATTGGGCTAAGCGGCATCTCAAAGCGCATGAAATGACGAGTGAAATGCACTAGTAATCTTCTAGGGTAGGGCGAACAGAGACCCGATTAGATCATTTTATATTACGGTTAATATAAGAATTCAGCGTAATTCTATCACATTTGTTCAACATACGTCGCTCCTATTTCAGATAGCGTACTGGGCTAGGCGGCATCTGAAAGCGCATGAAATGGCGAGCAATGTGCACTATTAAACTTCAAGGGTAAGGCGAACAAAGACCCGATTAGATCATTTTACATTAAGGTTAATATATTAATTCAGCGTAATTCTATCACATTTGTTCAACTTACGTCGCTCCTATTTCAGATAGCGTACTGGGCTAGGCGGCATCTCAAAGCGCATGAAATGACGAGTGAAATGCACTATTAAACTTCTATGATAGGGCAGACAGAGACCCGATTAGATCATTTTATGTTATGGTTAATTTAAGAATTCAGCGAAATTCTATCACATTTGTTCAATTTACGTCGCTCCTATTGCAGATAGCGTATTGGGCTAAGCGCCATCTCAAAGCGCATGAAATGGCGAGTAAAATGCACTATTAAACTTCTAGGGTAAGGCAAACAGAGACCCGATTAGATCATTTTATATTATGGTTAATATAAGGATTCAGCCAAATTCTATCACATTTGTTCAATTTACGTCGCTCCTATTGCAGATAGCGTATTGGGCTAAGCGGCATCTCAAAGCGCATGAAATGACGAGTGAAATGCGCTTGTAGTCTTCTAGGGTAGGACGAACAGAGACCCGTTTAGATCATTTTATATTATGGTTAATTTAAGAATTCAGCGTAATTCTATCACATTTGTTCAATTTACGTCGCTCCTATTTCAGATAGCGTACTGGGCTAGGCGGAATCTTAAAGCGCGTGGATTGGCGAGTAAAATGCACTATTAAACTTCTATGATAGGGCAATCAGAGACCCGATTAGATCATTTTATATTTTGGTTAATATAAGAATTCAGCGAAATTCTATCACAATTGTTCTATTTACGTCGCTCCTATTTCAGATAGCGTATTGGGCTAAGCGGCATCTCAAAGCGCATGAAATGGCGAGTGAAATGCACTATTAAACTCCTAGTGTAGGGCGAACAGAGACCCGATTAGATCATTTTACATTAAGGTTAATATAAGTATTCAGCGAAATTCTATCACATTTGTTCAATTTACGTCGCTCCTATTTCAGATATCGTATTGGGCTAAGCGGCATCTCAAAGCGTATGAAACGGCGAGTAAAATGCACGGCTAAACTTGTAGGGTAGGGCAAACAGAGACCCGATTAGATCATTTCATATTATGGTTTATTTAAGAATTCAGAAAAATTCTATCACATTTGTTCAATTTACGTCGCTCCTATGTCAGATTGCTTATTGGGCTAAGCGGCATCTCAAAGCGCATGAAATGACGAGTGAAATGCACTAGTAATCTTCTAGGGTAGGGCGAACAGAGACCCGATTAGATCATTTTATATTACGGTTAATATAAGAATTCAGCGTAATTCTGTCACATTTGTTCAACATACGTCGCTCCTATTTCAGATAGTGTACTGGGCTAGGCGGCATCTTAAAGCACGTGGAAGGGCGAGTAAAATGCACTACTAAACTTCTATGATAGGGCAATCAGAATCCCGTTTAGATCATTTTATATTTTGTTTAATATAAGATTTCATGGAAATTCTATCACATTTGTTCAATTTACGTCGCTCCTATTTCAGATAGCGTATTGGGCTAAGCGGCATCTCAAAGCGCATGAAATGGCGAGTAAAATGCACTATTAAACTTCTAGGGTAGGGCAAACAGAGACCCGATAAGTTGATTTTATATTATGGTTAATTTAATAATTCAGCCAAATTCTATCACATTTGTTTAATTTACGTCGCTCCTATTTCAGATAGCGTATTGGGCTAAGCTGCATCTCAAAGCGCATGAAATGGCGATTAAAATGCGCTGTTAAACTTCTAGGGTAGGGTAAACGGAGACCCGATTAGATAATTTTATATTATGGTTAATTTAAGAATTCAGCCAAATTCTATCACATTTGTTCAATTTACGTCGCTCCTATTTCAGATAGCGTACTGGGATAGGCGGAATCTTAAAGCGCGTGGATTGGCGAGTAAAATGCACTATTACACTTCTAGGGTAGGGCGAACAGAGACCCGATTAGATCATTTTACATTAAGGTTAATATAAGTATTCAGGGAAATTCTATCACATTTGTTCAATTTACGTCGCTCCTATTTCAGATAGCGTATTGGGCTAAGCGGCATCTCCAAGCGCATGGAATGGCGAGCAAGATGCACTGTTAAACATCTAGGGTAGGGCAAACAGAGACCCGATTAGATCATTTTACATTAAGGTTAATATAAGTATTCAGGGAAATTCTATCACATTTGTTCAATTTACGTCGCTCCTATTTCAGATATCGTATTGGGCTAAGCGGCATCTCAAAGCGTATGAAACGGCGAGTAAAATGCACGGCTAAACTTGTAGGGTAGGGCAAACAGAGACCCGATTAGATCATTTCATATTATGGTTTATTTAAGAATTCAGAAAAATTCTATCACATTTGTTCAATTTACGTCGCTCCTATGTCAGATTGCTTATTGGGCTAAGCGGCATCTCAAAGCGCATGAAATGACGAGTGAAATGCACTAGTAATCTTCTAGGGTAGGGCGAACAGAGACCCGTTTAGATCATTTTATATTACGGTTAATATAAGAATTCAGCGTAATTCTGTCACATTTGTTCAACATACGTCGCTCCTATTTCAGATAGTGTACTGGGCTAGGCGGCATCTTAAAGCACGTGGAAGGGCGAGTAAAATGCACTACTAAACTTCTATGATAGGGCAATCAGAATCCCGTTTAGATCATTTTATATTTTGTTTAATATAAGATTTCATGGAAATTCTATCACATTTGTTCAATTTACGTCGCTCCTATTTCAGATAGCGTATTGGGCTAAGCGGCATCTCAAAGCGCATGAAATGGCGAGTAAAATGCACTATTAAACTTCTAGGGTAGGGCAAACAGAGACCCGATAAGTTGATTTTATATTATGGTTAATTTAATAATTCAGCCAAATTCTATCACATTTGTTTAATTTACGTCGCTCCTATTTCAGATAGCGTATTGGGCTAAGCTGCATCTCAAAGCGCATGAAATGGCGATTAAAATGCGCTGTTAAACTTCTAGGGTAGGGCAAACGGAGACCCGATTAGATAATTTTATATTATGGTTAATTTAAGAATTCAGCCAAATTCTATCACATTTGTTCAATTTACGTCGCTCCTATTTCAGATAGCGTACTGGGATAGGCGGAATCTTAAAGCGCGTGGATTGGCGAGTAAAATGCACTATTACACTTCTAGGGTAGGGCGAACAGAGACCCGATTAGATCATTTTACATTAAGGTTAATATAAGTATTCAGGGAAATTCTATCACATTTGTTCAATTTACGTCGCTCCTATTTCAGATAGCGTATTGGGCTAAGCGGCATCTCCAAGCGCATGGACTGGCGAGCAAAATGCACTGTTAAACATCTAGGGTAGGGCAAACAGAGACCCGATTAGATCATTTCATATTATGATTTATTTAAGAATTCAGAAAAATTCTATCACATTTGTTCAATTTACGTCGCTCCTATTTCAGATAGCGTATTGGGCTAAGCTGCATCTCAAAGCGCAAGAAATGGCGATTAAAATGCGCTGTTAAACTTCTAGGTTAGGGCAAACGGAGACCCGATTAGATTATTTTATATTATGGATAATGTAAGAATTCAGCCAAATTCTATCACATTTGTTCAACTTACGTCTCTCCTATTTCAGATAGCGTACTGGGTTGGCGGAATCTTAAAGCGCGTGGATTGGCGAGTAAAATGTACTATTAAACTTCTATGATAGGGCAATCAGAGACCCGATTAGATCATTTTATATTTTGGTTAATATAAGAATTCAGCGAAATTCTATCACAATTGTTCTATTTACGTCGCTCCTATTTCAGATAGCGTATTGGGCTAAGCGGCATCTCAAAGCGCACGAAATGGCGAGTGAAATGCACTATTAAACTTCTAGGGTAGGGCGAACAGAGACCCGATTAGATCATTTTACATTAAGGTTAATATAAGTTTTCAGGGAAATTCTATCACATTTGTTCAATTTACGTCGCTCCAATTTCAGATAGCGTATTGGGCTAAGCGGCATCTCAAAGCGCATGAAATGGCGTGTAAAATGCACTGTTAAACTTCTAGGGTAGGGCAAACAGAGACCCGATTAGATCATTTTATATTATGGTTAATTTAAGAATTCAGCCAAATTCTATCACATTTGTTCAATTTACGTCGCTACTATTTCAGATAGCGTATTGGGCTAAGCGTCATCTCAAAGCGCATGAAATGGCGAGTAAAATGCACTATTAAACTTCTAGGGTAGGGCAAACAGAGACCCGATTAGATCATTTTATATTATGGTTAATTTAAGAATTCAGCCAAATTCTATCACATTTGTTCAATTTACGTCGCTCCTATTTCAGATAGCGTACTGGTCTAGGCGGAATCTTAAAGCGCGTGGATTGGCGAGTAAAATGCACTATTAAAATTCTATGATAGGGCAATCAGAGACCCGATTAGATCATTTTATATTTTGGTTAATATAAGAATTCAGCGAAATTCTATCACAATTGTTCTATTTAAGTCGCTCCTATTTCAGATAGCGTATTGGGCTAAGCGTCATCTCAAAGCGCATGAAATGGCGAGTGAAATGCACTATTACACTTCTAGGGTAGGGCGAACAGAGACCGGATTAGATCATTTTACATTAAGGTTAATATAAGTATTCAGGGAAATTCTATCACATTTGTTCAATTTACGTCGCTCCTATTTCAGATAGCGTATTGGGCTTAGCGGCATCTCAAAGCGCATGAAATGGCGAGTAAAATGCACTGTTAAACATCTAGGGTAGGGCAAACAGAGACCCGATTAGATCATTTCATATTATGGTTTATTTAAGAATTCAGAAAAATTCTATCACATTTGTTCAATTTACGTCGCTACTATTTCAGATAGCGTATTGGGCTAAGCGTCATCTCAAAGCGCATGAAATGGCGAGTAAAATGCACTATTAAACTTCTAGGGTAGGGCAAACAGAGACCCGATTAGATCATTTTATATTATGGTTAATTTAAGAATTCAGCCAAATTCTATCACATTTGTTCAATTTACGTCGCTCCTATTTCAGATAGCGTACTGGGCTAGGCGGAATCTTAAAGCGCGTGGATTGGCGAGTAAAATGCACTATTAAACTTCTATGATAGGGCAATCAGAGACCCGATTAGATCATTTTATATTTTGGTTAATATAAGAATTCAGCGAAATTCTATCACAATTGTTCTATTTAAGTCGCTCCTATTTCAGATAGCGTATTGGGCTAAGCGTCATCTCAAAGCGCATGAAATGGCGAGTGAAATGCACTATTACACTTCTAGGGTAGGGCGAACAGAGACCGGATTAGATCATTTTACATTAAGGTTAATATAAGTATTCAGGGAAATTCTATCACATTTGTTCTATTTACGTCGCTCCTATTTCAGATAGCGTATTGGGCTAAGCGGCATCTCAAAGCGCATGAAATGGCGAGTAAAATGCACTGTTAAACATCTAGGGTAGGGCAAACAGAGACCCGATTAGATCATTTCATATTATGGTTTATTTAAGAATTCAGAAAAATTCTATCACATTTGTTCAACTTACGTCGCTCCTATTTCAGATAGCGTACTGGGCTAGGCGGCATCTCAAAGCGCATGAAATGACGAGTGAAATGCACTATTAAACTTCTATGATAGGGCAGACAGAGACCCGATTAGATCATTTTATGTTATGGTTAATTTAAGAATTCAGCGAAATTCTATCACATTTGTTCAATTTACGTCGCTCCTATTGCAGATAGCGTATTGGGCTAAGCGGGATCTCAAAGCGCATGAAATGGCGAGTAAAATGCACTATTAAACTTCTAGGGTAAGGCAAACAGAGACCCGATTAGATCATTTTATATTATGGTTAATTTAAGAATTCAGCCAAATTCTATCACATTTGTTCAATTTACGTCGGTCCTATTTCAGATAGCGTATTGGGCTAAGCGCCATCTCAAAGCGCATGAAATGGCAAGTGAAATGCACTATTAAACTTCTAGGGTAGGGCAAACAGAGACCCGATTAGATCATTTTATATTATAGTTAATTTAAGGATTCAGCCAAATTCTATCACATTTGTTCAATTTACGTCGCTCCTATTGCAGATAGCGTATTGGGCTAAGCGGCATCTCAAAGCGCATGAAATGACGAGTGAAATGCGCTTGTAATCTTCTAGGGTAGGGCGAACAGAGACCCGATTAGATCATTTTATATTACGGTTAATATAAGAATTCAGCGTAATTCTATCACATTTGTTCAACATACGTCGCTCCTATTTCAGATAGTGTACTGGGCTAGGCGGCATCTTAAAGCACGTGGAAGGGCGAGTAAAATGCACTACTAAACTTCTGTGGTAGGGCAATCAGAGTCCCGTTTAGATCATTTTATATTTTGTTTAATATAAGATTTCAGGGAAATTCTATCACATTTGTTCAATTTACGTCGCTCCTATTTCAGATAGCGTATTGGGCTAAGCGGCATCTCAAAGCGCATGAAATGGCGAGTAAAATGCACTATTAAACTTCTAGGGTAGGGCAAACAGAGACCCGATAAGATGATTTTATATTATGGTTAATTTAAGAATTCAGCCAAATTCTATCACATTTGTTCAATTTACGTCGCTCCTATTTCAGATAGCGTATTGGGCTAAGCTTCATCTCAAAGCGCATGAAATGGCGATTAAAATGCGCTGTTAAACTTCTAGGGTAGGGCAAACGGAGACCCGATTAGATAATTTTATATTATGGTTAATTTAAGAATTCAGCCAAATTCTATCACATTTGTTCAATTTACGTCGCTCCTATTTCAGATAGCGTACTGGGATAGGCGGAATCTTAAAGCGCGTGGATTGGCGAGTAAAATGTACTATTACACTTCTAGGGTGGGGCGAACAGAGACCCGATTAGATCATTTTACATTAAGGTTAATATAAGTATTCAGGGAAATTCTATCACATTTGTTCAATTTACGTCGCTCCTATTTCAGATAGCGTATTGGGCTAAGCGGCATCTCAAAGCGCATGAAATGGCGAGTAAAATGCACTGTTAAACATCTAGGGTAGGGCAAACAGAGACCCGATTAGATCATTTCATATTATGGTTTATTTAAGAATTCAGCCAAATTCTATCACATTTGTTCAATTTACGTCGCTCCTATTTCAGATAGCGTACTGGGCTAGGCGGAATCTTAAAGCGCGTGGATTGGCGAGTAAAATGCACTATTAAACTTCTATGATAGGGCAATCAGAGACCCGATTAGATCATTTTATATTTTGGTTAATATAAGAATTCAGCGAAATTCTATCACAATTGGTCTATTTACGTCGCTCCTATTTCAGATAGCGTATTGGGCTAAGCGGCATCTCAAAGCGCATGAAATGGCGAGTGAAATGCACTATTAAACTCCTAGGGTAGGGCGAACAGAGACCCGATTAGATCATTTTACATTAAGGTTAATATAAGTATTCAGGGAAATTCTATCACATTTGTTCAATTTACGTCGCTCCTATTTCAGATATCGTATTGGGCTAAGCGGCATCTCAAAGCGTATGAAACGGCGAGTAAAATGCACTGCTAAACTTGTAGGGTAGGGCAAACAGAGACCCGATTAGATCATTTCATATTATGGTTTATTTAAGAATTCAGAAAAATTCTATCACATTTGTTCAATTTACGTCGCTCCTATGTCAGATTGCTTATTGGGCTAAGCGGCATCTCAAAGCGCATGAAATGACGAGTGAAATGCACTAGTAATCTTCTAGGTTAGGGCGAACAGAGACCCGATTAGATCATTTTATATTACGGTTAATATAAGAATTCAGCGTAATTCTATCACATTTGTTCAACATACGTCGCTCCTATTTCAGATAGCGTACTGGGCTAGGCGGCATCTTAAAGCGCATGAAATGGCGAGCAATGTGCACTATTAAACTTCAAGGGTAGGGCGAACAAAGACCCGATTAGATCATTTTACATTAAGGTTAATATATTAATTCAGCGTAATTCTATCACATTTATTCAACTTACGTCGCTCCTATTTCAGATAGCGTACTGGGCTAGGCGGCATCTCAAAGCGCATGAAATGACGAGTGAAATGCGCTATTAAACTTCTATGATAGGGCAGACAGAGACCCGATTAGATCATTTTATGTTATGGTTAATTTAAGAATTCAGCGAAATTCTATCACATTTGTTCAATTTACGTCGCTCCTATTGCAGATAGCGTATTGGGCTAAGCGGGATCTCAAAGCGCATGAAATGGCGAGTAAAATGCACTATTATATTTCTAGGGTAAGGCAAACAGAGACCCGATTAGATCATTTTATATTATGGTTAATTTAAGAATTCAGCCAAATTCTATCACATTTGTTCAATTTACGTCGCTCCTATTTCAGATAGCTTATTGGGCTAAGAGGCATCTCAAAGCGCATGAAATGACGAGTGAAATGCACTATTAAACTTCTAGGATAAGGCAAACAGAGATCCGATTAGATCATTTTATATTTTGGTTAATATAAGAATTCAGCGAAATTCTATCACAATTGTTCTATTTACGTCGCTCCTATTTCAGATAGCGTATTGGGCTAAGCGGCATCTCAAAGCGCATGAAATGGCGAGTGAAATGCACTATTAAACTCCTAGGGTAGGGCGAACAGAGACCCGATTAGATCATTTTACATTAAGGTTAATATAAGTATTCAGGGAAATTCTATCACATTTGTTCAATTTACGTCGCTCCTATTTCAGATATCGTATTGGGCTAAGCGGCATCTCAAAGCGTATGAAACGGCGAGTAAAATGCACGGCTAAACTTGTAGGGTAGGGCAAACAGAGACCCGATTAGATCATTTCATATTATGGTTTATTTAAGAATTCAGAAAAATTCTATCACATTTGTTCAATTTACGTCGCTCCTATGTCAGATTGCTTATCGGGCTAAGCGGCATCTCAAAGCGCATGAAATGACGAGTGAAATGCACTAGTAATCTTCTAGGGTAGGGCGAACAGAGACCCGATTAGATCATTTTATATTACGGTTAATATAAGAATTCAGCGTAATTCTATCACATTTGTTCAACATACGTCGCTCCTATTTCAGATAGTGTACTGGGCTAGGCGGCATCTTAAAGCACGTGGAAGGGCGAGTAAAATGCACTACTAAACTTCTATGATAGGGCAATCAGAGTCCCGTTTAGATCATTTTATATTTTGTTTAATATAAGATTTCAGGGAAATTCTATCACATTTGTTCAATTTACGTCGCTCCTATTTCAGATAGCGTATTGGGCTAAGCGGCATCTCAAAGCGCATAAAATGGCGAGTAAAATGCACTATTAAACTTCTAGGGTAGGGCAAACAGAGACCCGATAAGATGATTTTATATTATGGTTAATTTAAGAATTCAGCCAAATTCTATCACATTTGTTCAATTTACGTCGCTCCTATTTCAGATAGCGTACTGGGATAGGCGGAATCTTAAAGCGCGTGGATTGGCGAGTAAAATGCACTATTAAACTTCTATGATAGGGCAATCAGAGACCCGATTAGATCATTTTATATTTTGGTTAATATAAGAATTCAGCGAAATTCTATCACAATTGTTCTATTTACGTCGCTCCTATTTCAGATAGCGTATTGGGCTAAGCGGCATCTCAAAGCGCATGAAATGGCGAGTGAAATGCACTATTAAACTTCTAGGGTAGGGCGAACAGAGACCCGATTAGATCATTTTACATTAAGGTTAATATAAGTTTTCAGGGAAATTCTATCACATTTGTTCAATTTACGTCGCTCCAATTTCAGATAGCGTATTGGGCTAAGCGGCATCTCAAAGCGCATGAAATGGCGTGTAAAATGCACTGTTAAACTTCTAGGGTAGGGCAAACGGAGACCCGATTAGATCATTTTATATTATGGTTAATTTAAGAATTCAGCCAAATTCTATCACATTTGTTCAATTTACGTCGCTACTATTTCAGATAGCGTATTGGGCTAAGCGTCATCTCAAAGCGCATGAAATGGCGAGTAAAATGCACTATTAAACTTCTAGGGTAGGGCAAACAGAGACCCGATTAGATCATTTTATATTATGGTTAATTTAAGAATTCAGCCAAATTCTATCACATTTGTTCAATTTACGTCGCTCCTATTTCAGATAGCGTACTGGGCTAGGCGGAATCTTAAAGCGCGTGGATTGGCGAGTAAAATGCACTATTAAACTTCTATGATAGGGCAATCAGAGACCCGATTAGATCATTTTATATTTTGGTTGATATAAGAATTCAGCGAAATTCTATCACAATTGTTCTATTTAAGTCGCTCCTATTTCAGATAGCGTATTGGGCTAAGCGTCATCTCAAAGCGCATGAAATGGCGAGTGAAATGCACTATTACACTTCTAGGGTAGGGCGAACAGAGACCGGATTAGATCATTTTACATTAAGGTTAATATAAGTATTCAGGGAAATTCTATCACATTTGTTCAATTTACGTCGCTCCTATTTCAGATAGCGTATTGGGCTAAGCGGCATCTCAAAGCGCATGAAATGGCGAGTAAAATGCACTGTTAAACATCTAGGGTAGGGCAAACAGAGACCCGATTAGATCATTTCATATTATGGTTTATTTAAGAATTCAGAAAAATTCTATCACATTTGTTCAACTTACGTCGCTCCTATTTCCGATAGCGTATTGGGCTAAGCTGCATCTCAAAGCGCATGAAATGGCGATTAAAATGCGCTGTTAAACTTCTAGGGTAGGGCAAACGGAGACCCGATTAGATAATTTTATATTATGGTTAATTTAAGAATTCAGCCAAATTCTATCACATTTGTTCAACTTACGTCGCTCCTATTTCAGATAGCGTACTGGGATAGGCGGAATCTTAAAGCGCGTGGATTGTCGAGTAAAATGCACTATTACACTTCTAGGGTAGGGCGAACAGAGACCCGATTAGATCATTTTACATTAAGGTTAATATAAGTATTCAGGGAAATTCTATCACATTTGTTCAATTTACGTCGCTCCTATTTCAGATAGCGTATTGGGCTAAGCGGCATCTCAAAGCGCATGAAATGGCGAGTAAAATGCACTATTAAACTTCTAGGGTAAGGCAAACAGAGACCCGATTAGATCATTTTATATTACGTTTAATATAAGAATGCAGCGTAATTCTATCACATTTGTTCAACTTACGTCGCTCCTGTTTCAGATAGCGTACTGGGCTCGGCGGCATCTTAAAGCGCAAGAAATGGCGAGTAAAATGCACTATTAAACTTCTAGGGTAGGGCAAACAGAGACCCGATAAGATGATTTTATATTATGGTTAATTTAAGAATTCAGCCACATTCTATCACATTTGTTCAATTTACGTCGCTCCTATTTCAGATAGCGTATTGGGCAAAGCGCCATCTCAAAGCGCATAAAATGGCGAGTAAAATGCACTATTAAACTTCTAGGGTACGGCAAACAGAGACCCGATTAGATCATTTTATATTATGGTTAATTTAAGAATTCAGCCAAATTCTATCACATTTGTTCAATTTACGTCGCTCCTATTTCAGATAGCGTACTGGGCTAGACGGAATCTTAAAGCGCGTGGATTGGCGAGTAAAATGCACTATTAAACTTCTATGATAGGGCAAACAGAGACCCGATTAGATCATTTTATATTTTGGTTAATATAAGAATTCAGGGAAATTCTATCACATTTGTTCAATTTACGTCGCTCCTATTTCAGATAGCGTATTGGGCTAAGCGGCATCTCAAAGCGCATGAAATGGCGAGTAAAATGCACTGCTAAACTTGTAGGGTAGGGCAAACAGAGACCCGATTAGATCATTTTATATTATGGTTAATTTAAGATGTCAGCAAAATTCTGTCACATTTGTTCAATTTACGTCGCTCCAATTTCAGATAGCGTACTGGGCTAGGCGGCATCTTAAAGCACGTGGAATGGCGATCAAAATGCACTATTAAACTTCTATGATAGGGCAATCAGAGACCCGACTAGATCATTTTATATTTTGGTTAATATAAGAATTCAGCGAAATTCTATCACAATTGTTCTATTTACGTCGCTCCTATTTCAGATAGCGTATTGGGCTAAGCGGCATCTCAAAGCGCATGAAATGGCGAGTGAAATGCACTATTACACTTCTAGGGTAGGGCGAACAGAGACCCGATTAGATCATTTTATATTATGGTTAATTTAAGAATTCAGCGAAATTCTATCACATTTGTTCAATGGACGTCGCTCCTATTGCAGATAGCGTATTGGGCTAAGCGGCATCTCAAAGCGCATGAAATGACGAGTGAAATGCACTATTAAACTTCTAGGATAAGGCAAACAGAGACCCGATTTGATCATTTTATATTACGGTTAATATAAGAATTCAGCGAAATTCTATCACATTTGTTCAATTTACGTCGCTCCTATTTCAGATAGCTTATTGGGCTAAGCGGCATCTCAAAGCGCATGAAATGGCGAGTGAAATGCACTAATAAACTTCTAGGGTAGGGCGAACAAAGACCCGATTATATCATTTTATATTATGGTTAATTTAAGAATTCAGTGAAATTCTATCACATTTGTTCAATTTACGTCGTTCCTATTTCAGATTGCTTATTGGGCTAAGCGGCATCTCAAAGCGCATGAAATGACGAGTGAAATGCACTATTAAACTTCTAGGGTAGGGCAAACAGAGACCCGATTAGATCATTTTATATTATGGTTAATTTAAGAATTCAGCCAAATTCTATCACATTTGTTCAATTTACGTCGCTCCTATTTCAGATAGCGTACTGGGCTAGACGGAATCTTAAAACGCGTGGATTGGCGAGTAAAATGCACTATTAAACTTCTATGATAGGGCAAACAGAGACCCGATTAGATCATTTTATATTTTGGTTAATATAAGAATTCAGGGAAATTCTATCACATTTGTTCAATTTACGTCGCTCCTATTTCAGATAGCGTATTGGGCTAAGCGGCATCTCAAAGCGCATGAAATGGCGAGTAAAATGCACTATTAAACTTCTAGGGTAAGGCAAACAGAGACCCGATTAGATCATTTTATATTACGTTTAATATAAGAATTCAGCGTAATTCTATCACATTTGTTCAACTTACGTCGCTCCTGTTTCAGATAGCGTACTGGGCTCGGCGGCATCTTAAAGCGCAAGAAATGGCGAGTAAAATGCACTATTAAACTTCTAGGGTAGGGCAAACAGAGACCCGATAAGATGATTTTATATTATGGTTAATTTAAGAATTCAGCCACATTCTATCACATTTGTTCAATTTACGTCGCTCCTATTTCAGATAGCGTATTGGGCTAAGCGCCATCTCAAAGCGCATAAAATGGCGAGTAAAATGCACTATTAAACTTCTAGGGTACGGCAAACAGAGACCCGATTAGATCATTTTATATTATGGTTAATTTAAGAATTCAGCCAAATTCTATCACATTTGTTCAATTTACGTCGCTCCTATTTCAGATAGCGTACTGGGCTAGACGGAATCTTAAAGCGCGTGGATTGGCGAGTAAAATGCACTATTAAACTTCTATGATAGGGCAAACAGAGACCCGATTAGATCATTTTATATTTTGGTTAATATAAGAATTCAGGGAAATTCTATCACATTTGTTCAATTTACGTCGCTCCTATTTCAGATAGCGTATTGGGCTAAGCGGCATCTCAAAGCGCATGAAATGGCGAGTAAAATGCACTGCTAAACTTGTAGGGTAGGGCAAACAGAGACCCGATTAGATCATTTTATATTATGGTTAATTTAAGATGTCAGCAAAATTCTGTCACATTTGTTCAATTTACGTCGCTCCAATTTCAGATAGCGTACTGGGCTAGGCGGCATCTTAAAGCACGTGGAATGGCGATCAAAATGCACTATTAAACTTCTATGATAGGGCAATCAGAGACCCGACTAGATCATTTTATATTTTGGTTAATATAAGAATTCAGCGAAATTCTATCACAATTGTTCTATTTACGTCGCTCCTATTTCAGATAGCGTATTGGGCTAAGCGGCATCTCAAAGCGCATGAAATGGCGAGTGAAATGCACTATTACACTTCTAGGGTAGGGCAAACAGAGACCCGATTAGATCATTTTACATTAAGGTTAATATAAGTATTCAGGGAAATTCTATCACATTTGTTCAATTTACGTCGCTCCTATTTCAGATAGCGTATTGGGCTAAGCGGCATCTCAAAGCGCACGAAATGGCGAGTAAAATGCACTGTTAAACATCTAGGGTAGGGCAAACAGAGACTCGATTAGATCATTTCATATTATGGTTTATTTAGGAATTCAGAAAAATTCTATCACATTTGTTCAATTTACGTCGCTCCTATTTCAGATAGCGTACTGGGCTAGGCGGAATCGTAAAGCGCGTGGATTGGCGAGTAAAATGCACTATTATACTTCTTTGATAGAGCAATCAGAGACCCGATTAGATCATTTTATATTTTGGTTAATATAAGAATTCAGCGAAATTCTATCACAATTGTTCTATTTACGTCGCTCCTATTTCAGATAGCGTATTGGGCTAAGCGGCATCTCAAAGCGCATGACATGGCGAGTAAAATGCACTATTAAACTTCTAGGGTAGGGCAAACAGAGACCCGATTAGATCATTTTATATTATGGTTAATTTAAGAATTCAGCCAAATTCTATCACATTTGTTCAATTTACGTCGCTCCTATTTCAGATAGCGTACTGGGCTAGACGGAATCTTAAAGCGCGTGGATTGGCGAGTAAAATGCACTATTAAACTTCTATGATAGGGCAAACAGAGACCCGATTAGATCATTTTATATTTTGGTAAATATAAGAATTCAGGGAAATTCTATCACATGTGTTCAATTTACGTCGCTCCTATTTCAGATAGCGTATTGGGCTACGCGGCATCTCAAAGCGCATGAAATGGCGAGTAAAATGCACTATTAAACTTCTAGGGTAAGGCAAACAGAGACCCGATTAGATCATTTTATATTACGGTTAATATAAGAATTCAGCGTAATTCTATCACATTTGTTCAACTTACGTCGCTCCTATTTCAGATAACGTACTGGGCTAAGCGGCATCTCAAAGCGCAAGAAATGGCGAGTAAAATGCACTATTAAACTTCTAGGGTAGGGCAAACCGAGACCCAATAAGATCATTTTATATTATGGTTAATTTAAGAATTCAGCGAAACTCTATCATATTTATGCAATTTACGTCGCTCCTCTTTCAGATGGCGTATTGGGCTAAGCGGCATCTCAAAGCGCATGAAATGACGAGCGAAATGCACTATTAAACTTCTAGGATAAGGCAAACAGAGACCCGATTTGATCATTTTATATTACGGTTAATATAAGAATTCAGCGAAATTCTATCACAATTGTTCTATTTACGTCGCTCCTATTTCAGATAGCGTATTGGGCTAAGCGGCATCTCAAAGCGCATGAAATGGCGAGTGAAATGCACTATTAAACTTCTATGGTAGGGCGAACAGAGACCCGATTAGATCATTTTACATTAAAGTTAATATAAGTATTCAGCGAGATTCTCTCACATTTGTTCAATTTACGTCGCTCCTATTTCAGATTGCGTATTGGGCTAAGCGGCATCTCAAAGCGCATGAAATGACGAGTGAAATGCACTATTAAACTTATAGGATAAGGCAAACAGAGATCCGATTAGATCATTTTATATTACGGTTAATATAAGAATTCAGCGAAATTCTATCACATTTGTTCAATTTACGTCGCTCCTATATCAGATAGCTTATTGGGCTAAGCGGCATCTCAAAGCGCATGAAATGGCGAATGAAATGCACTATTAAACTTCTAGGGTAGGGCGAACAAAGACCCGATTAGATCATTTTACATTAAGGTGTATATAAGAATTCCGGGAAATTCTATCACATTTGTTCAGTTTACGTCGCTCCTATTTCAGATATCGTATTGGGCTAAGCGGCATCCCAAAGCGCAAGAAATGGCGCGTAAAATGCACTATTAAACTTCTAGGGTAGGGCAAACAGAGACCCGATAAGATCATTTTATATTATGGTTAATTTAAGAATTCAGCGAATCTCTATCATATTTGTTCAATTTACGTCGCTCCTATTTCAGATAGCGTATTGGGCTAAGCGGCATCTCAATGCGCATGAAATGGCGAGTAAAATGCACTGTTAGACTTCTATGGTAGGGCGAACAGAGACCCGATTGGATCATTTTATATTATGGTTAATTTAAGAATTCAGCAAAATTCTATCACATTTGTTCAATTTACGTCGCTCCTATTTCGGATAGCATATTGGGCTAAGCGGCATCGCAAAGCGCATGAAATGACGAGTGAAATGCACTATTAAACTTCTTGGGTAGGGCGAACAGAGAGCCGATTACATCATTTTATATTACGGTTAATATAAGAATTCAGCGTAATTCTATCACATTTGTTCAATTTACGTCGCTCCTATTTCAGATAGCGTACTGGGCTAGGCGGCATCTTAAAGCGCGTGGTGTGGAGAGTAAACTGCACTATTAATCTTGTATGATAGGGCAATCAGAGACCCGATTAGATCATTTTATATTTTGGTTAATATAAGAATTCAGCGAAATTCTATCACATTTGTTCAATTTACGTCGCTCCTATTTCAGATAGCTTATTGGGCTAAGCGGCACCTCAAAGCGCATGAAATGGCGAGTGAAATGCGCTATTAATCTTCTAGGGTAGGGCAATCAGAGACCCCATTAGATCATTGTATATTATGGTGAATTTAAGAATTCAGCGAAATTCTATCACATTTGTTCAATTTACGTCGCTCCTATTTCAGATAGCGTATTGGGCTAAGCGGCATCTCAGAGCGCATGGAATGGCGAGTAAAATGCACTATTAAACTTCTAGGGTAGTGCAAACAGAGACCCGATAAGATCATTTTATATTATGGTCAATTTAAGAATTCAGCGAAATTCTATCACATTTGTTCAATTTACGACGCTCCTATTTCCGATAGCGTATTGGGCTAAGCGGCATCTTAAAGCGCGTGGAATGGCGAGTAAAATTCACTATTAAACTTCTATGATAGGGCAATCAGAGACCCGATTAGATCATTTTATATTTTGGTTAATATAAGAATTCAGCGAAATTCTATCACATTTGGTCAATTTACGTCGCTCCTATTGCAGATAGCTTATTGGGCTAAGCGGCATCTCAAAGCGCATGAAATGACGAGTGAAATGCACTATTAAACTTCTAGGGTAGGGCGAACGAAGACCCGATTAGATCATTTTACATTGAGGTTAATATAAGAATTCAGCGAAATTCTATCACATTTGTTCAATTTACGTCGCTCCTATTTCAGATAGCGTATTGGGCTAAGCGGCATCTCAGAGAGCATGAAATAGCGAGTAAAATGCACTATTAAACTTCTAGGATAAGGCAAACAGAGACCCGATTAGATCATTTTATATTACGGTAAATATAAGAATTCAGCGTAATTCTGTCACATTTGTTCAACTTACGTAGCTCCTGTTTCAGATAGCGTATTGGGCTAGGCGGCAACTTAAAGCGCGTGGAATGGCGAGTAAAATGCACCATTAAACTTCTATGGTAGGGCAATCAGAGAACCGATTAGATCATTTTATATTACGGTAAATATAAGAATTCAGCGTAATTCTGTCACATTTGTTCAACTTACGTAGCTCCTATTTCAGATAGCGTATTGGCTAAGCGGCATCTCAAAGCGCGAGAAATGGCGAGTAAAATGCACTATTAAACTTCTAGGGTAGGGCAAACAGAGACCCGATTAGATCATTTTATATTTTGGTTAATATAAGAATTCAGCGAAATTCTATCACATTTGTTCAATTTACGTCGCTCCTATTTCAGATAGCGTATTGGGCTAGGCGGCATCTTAAAGCGCGTGGAATGGCGAGTAAAATGCACTATTATACTTCAAGGGTAGGGCAAACAGAGACCCGATTAGATCATTTTATATAATGGTTAATTTAAGAATTGAGAAAAATTCTATCACATTTGTTCAATTTACGTCGTTCCTATTTCAGATAGCGTATTGGGCTATGCGGCATCTCAAAGCGCATGAAATGAGGAGTAAAATGCACTGTTAAACTTCGAGGGTAGGGCAAACAGAGACCCGATTAGATCATTTTATATTACGGTTAATATAAGAATTCAGCGTAATTCTATCACATTTGTTCAACTTACGTCGCTCCTATTTCAGATAGCGTACTGGGCTAGGCGGTATCTCAAAGCGCGTGGAAGGGCGAGTAAAATGCACTACTAAACTTCTATGATAGGGCAATCAGAGACCCGATTAGATCATTTTATATTTTGGTTAATATAAGAATTCAGCGAAATTCTCTCACATTTGTTCAATTTACGTCGCTGATATTTCAGATAGCGTATTGGACTAAGCGGCATCTCAAAGCGCAAGAAATGTCGAGTAAAATGCACTATTAAACTTCTAGGGTAGGGCAAACAGAGACCCGATTAGATCATTTTATATTTTGGTTAATATAAGAATTCAGCGAAATTCTATCACATTTGTTCAATTTACGTCGCTCCTATTTCAGATAGCGAATTGGGCTAAGCGGCATCTCAAAGCGCATGAAATGACGAATAAAATGCACAAGTAAGCTTCTAGGATAAGGCAAACAGAGACCCGATTAGATCATTTTATATTACGGTAAATATAAGAATTCAGCGTAATTCTGTCACATTTGTTCAACTTACGTAGCTCCTATTTCAGATAGCGTACTGGGCTAGGCGGCAACTTAAAGCGCGTGGAATGGCGAGTAAAATGCACCATTAAACTTCTATGGTAGGGCAATCAGAGAACCGATTAGATCATTTTATATTACGGTAAATATAAGAATTCAGCGTAATTCTGTCACATTTGTTCAACTTACGTAGCTCCTATTTCAGATAGCGTATTGGGCTAAGCGGCATCTCAAAGCGCATGAAATGGCGAGTAAAATGCACTATTAAACATCTAGGATAAGGCAAACAGAGACCCGATTAGATCATTTTATATTGCGGTTAATATAAGAATTCAGCGTAACTCTGACACATTTGTTCAACTTACGTAGCTCCTATTTCAGATAGCGTACTGGGCTAGGCGGCATCTTAAAGCGCGTGGAATGGCGGGTAAAATGAACTATTAAACTTCTATGATAGGGCAATCAGAGACCCGATTAGATGATTTTATATTTTGGTTAATATAAGAATTCAGCGAAATTCTATCACATTTGTTCAATTTACGTCGCTCCTATTTCAGATAGCTTATTGGGCTAAGCGGCATCGCAAAGCGCATGAAATGACGAGTGAAATGCAGTATTAAACTTCTAGGGTAGGGCAAACAGAGACCCGATTAGATCATTTTACATTAAGGTTAATATAAGAATTCAGGGAAATTCTATCACATTTGTTCAACATACGTCGCTCCTATTGCAGATAGCGTACTGGGCTAGGCGGCATCTTAAAGCGCGTGGAATGGCGAGTAAAATGCGCTATTAAACTTCTATGATAGGGCAATTAGAGACCCGATTAGATCATTTTATATTTTGGTTAATATAAGAATTCAGCGAAATTCTATCACATTTGTTCAATTTGCGTCGCTCCTATTTCAGATAGCTTATTGGGCTAAGCGGCACCTCAAAGCGCATGAAATGGCGAGTGAAATGCGCTATTAATCTTCTAGGCTAGGGCAATCAGAGACCCCATTAGATCATTTTATATTATGGTGAATTTAAGAATTCAGCGAAATTCTATCACATTTGTTCAATTTACGTCGCTCCTATTTCAGATAGCGTATTGGGGTAAGCTGCATCTCAAAGCGCAGGCCATGGCGAGTAAAATGCACTACTAAACTTCTAGGGTAGGCAACCAGAGACCCGATTAGATCATTTTATATTGCGGTTAATATAAGAATTCAGCGTAACTCTGTCACATTTGTTCACCTTACGTAGCTCCTATTTCAGATAGCGTCCTGGGCTAGGCGGCATCTTAAAGCGGGTGGAATGGCGAGTAAAATGCAGTATTAAACTTCTTGGATAAGGCAAACAGAGACCCGATTAGATCATTTTATATTACGGTTAATATAAGAATTCAGCGTAATTCTGTCACATTTGTTCAACATACGTAGCTCCTATTTCAGATAGCGTACTGGGCTAGGCGGCAACTTAAAGCGCGTGGAATGTCGAGTAAAATACACTATCAAACTTCTATGATAGGGCAATCAGAGACCCGATTAGATGATTTTATATTTTGGTTAATATAAGAATTCAGCGAAATTCTATCACATTTGTTCAATTTACGTCGCTCCTATTTCAGATAGCTTATTGGGCTAAGCGGCATCGCAAAGCGCATGAAATGACGAGTGAAATGCAGTATTAAACTTCTAGGGTAGGGCAAACAGAGACCCGATTAGATCATTTTACATTAAGGTTAATATAAGAATTCAGGGAAATTCTATCACATTTGTTCAACATACGTCGCTCCTATTGCAGATAGCGTACTGGGCTAGGCGGCATCTTAAAGCGCGTGGAATGGCGAGTAAAATGCGCTATTAAACTTCTATGATAGGGCAATTAGAGACCCGATTAGATCATTTTATATTTTGGTTAATATAAGAATTCAGCGAAATTCTATCACATTTGTTCAATTTGCGTCGCTCCTATTTCAGATAGCTTATTGGGCTAAGCGGCACCTCAAAGCGCATGAAATGGCGAGTGAAATGCGCTATTAATCTTCTAGGCTAGGGCAATCAGAGACCCCATTATATCATTTTATATTATGGTTAATTTAAGAATTCAGCGAAATTCTATCACATTTGTTCAATTTACGACGCTCCTATTTCCGATAGCGTATTGGGCTAAGCGGCATCTTAAAGCGCGTGGAATGGCGAGTAAAATTCACTATTAAACTTCTATGATAGGGCAATCAGAGACCCGATTAGATCATTTTATATTTTTGTTAATATAAGAATTCAGCGAAATTCTATCACATTTGGTCAATTTACGTCGCTCCTATTGCAGATAGCGTATTGGGCTAAGCGGCATCTCAGAGCGCATGAAATAGCGAGTAAAATGCACTATTAAACTTCTAGGATAAGGCAAACAGAGACCCGATTAGATCATTTTATATTACGGTAAATATAAGAATTCAGCGTAATTCTGTCACATTTGTTCAACTTACGTAGCTCCTGTTTCAGATAGCGTATTGGGCTAGGCGGCAACTTAAAGCGCGTGGAATGGCGAGTAAAATGCACCATTAAACTTCTATGGTAGGGCAATCAGAGAACCGATTAGATCATTTTATATTACGGTAAATATAAGAATTCAGCGTAATTCTGTCACATTTGTTCAACTTACGTAGCTCCTATTTCAGATAGCGTATTGGGCTAAGCGGCATCTCAAAGCGCATGAAATGGCGAGTAAAATGCACTATTAAACTTCTAGGATAAGGCAAACAGAGACCCGATAAGATCATTTTATATTATGGTTAATTTAAGAATTCAGCGAAATTCTCTCACATTTGTTCAATTTACGTCGCTGATATTTCAGATAGCGTATTGGGCTAAGCGGCATCTCAAAGCGCGAGAATGGCGAGTAAAATGCACTATTAAACTTCTAGGGTAGGGCAAACAGAGACCCGATTAGATCATTTTATATTTTGGTTAATATAAGAATTCAGCGAAATTCTATCACCTTTGTTCAATTTACGTCGCTCCTATTTCAGATAGCGTATTGGGCTAAGCGGCATCTCAAAGCGCATGAAATGACGAATAAAATGCACAATTAAGCTTCTACGCTAGGGCGAACAGAGACCCGATTAGATCATTTTACGTTATGGTTAATAAAAGAATTCAGCGAAATTCTATCACATTTGATCAATTTCCATCGCTCCTATTTCAGATAGCGTATTGTGCTAAGCGGCATCTCAAAGCGCATGAAATAACGAGTAAAATGCACTATTAAACTTCTAGGGTAGGGCAAACAGAGACCCGACTAGATCATTTTATATTATGGTTAATTTAAGAATACAGCAAAATTCTATCACATTTGTTCAGTTTACGTCGCTCCTATTTCAGATAGCGTACTGGGCTAGGCGGCATCTTAAAGCGCATGGAATGGCGAGTAAAATGCACTATTAAACTTCTATGATAGGGCAATCAGAGACCCGATTAGATCATTTTATGTTTTGGTTAATATAAGAATTCAGCGAAATTCTATCACATTTGTTCAATTTACGTCGCTCCTATTTCAGATAGCGTATTGGGGTAAGTTGCATCTCAAAGCGCAAGACATGGCGAGTAAAATGCACTACTAAACTTCTAGGGTAGGCAAACAGAGACCCGATTAGATCATTTTATATTGCGGTTAATATAAGAATTCAGCGTAATTCTGTCACATTTGTTCAACATACGTAGCTCCTATTTCAGATAGCGTATTGGGCTAAGCGGCATCTCAGAGCGCATGAAATGGCGAGTAAAATGCACTATTAAACTTCTAGGGAAGGGCAATCAGAGACCCGACTAGATCATTTTATATTATGGTTAATTTAAGAATACAGCAAAATTCTATCACATTTGTTCAGTTTACGTCGCTCCTATTTCAGATAGCGTACTGGGCTAGGCGGCATCTTAAAGCGCATGGAATGGCGAGTAAAATACACTATTAAACTTCTATGATAGGGCAATCAGAGACCCGATTAGATCATTTTATATTTTGGTTAATATAAGAATTCAGCGAAATTCTATCACATTTGTTCAATTTACGTCGCTCCTATTTCAGATAGCATATTGGGCTAAGCGGCACCTCAAAGCGCATGAAATGGCGAGTAAAATGCACTATTAAACTTCTAGGATAAGGCAAACAGAGACCCGATAAGATCATTTTATATTATGGTTAATTTAAGAATTCAGCGAAATTCTCTCACATTTGTTCAATTTACGTCGCTGATATTTCAGATAGCGTATTGGGCTAAGCGGCATCTCAAAGCGCGAGAAATGGCGAGTAAAATGCACTATTAAACTTCTAGGGTAGGGCAAACAGAGACCCGATTAGATCATTTTATATTTTGGTTAATATAAGAATTCAGCGAAATTCTATCACATTTGTTCAATTTACGTCGCTCCTATTTCAGATAGCGTATTGGGCTAGGCGGCATCTTAAAGCGCGTGGAATGGCGAGTAAAATGCACTATTATACTTCAAGGGTAGGGCAAACAGAGACCCGATTAGATCATTTTATATACTGGTTAATTTAAGAATTGAGAAAAATTCTATCACATTTGTTCAATTTACGTCGTTCCTATTTCAGATAGCGTATTGGGCTATGCGGCATCTCAAAGCGCATGAAATGAGGAGTAAAATGCACTGTTAAACTTCTAGGGTAGGGCAAACAGAGACCCGATTAGATCATTTTATATTACGGTTAATATAAGAATTCAGCGTAATTCTATCACATTTGTTCAACTTACGTCGCTCCTATTTCAGATAGCGTACTGGGCTAGGCGGTATCTCAAAGCGCGTGGAAGGGCGAGTAAAATGCACTACTAAACTTCTATGATAGGGCAATCAGAGACCCGATTAGATCATTTTATATTTTGGTTAATATAAGAATTCAGCGAAATTCTCTGACATTTGTTCAATTTACGTCGCTGATATTTCAGATAGCGTATTGGACTAAGCGGCATCTCAAAGCGCAAGAAATGTCGAGTAAAATGCACTATTAAACTTCTAGGGTAGTGCAAACAGAGACCGATAAGATCATTTTATATTACGGTTAATTTAAGAATTCAGCGAAATTCTCTCAGATTTGTTCAATTTACGTCGCTGATATTTCAGATAGCGTATTGGGCTAAGCGGCATCTCAGAGC
>CAKAJE020001193.1:0-54030 GCA_916610135.2 Macropis europaea | reverse complement strand
AAGAATTCAGTGTAATTCTATCACATTTGTTCTATTTACGACGCTCCTATTTCAGATAGCGTATTGGGCTAAGCGGAATCTAAAACAGCATGGAATGTCGAGTAAAATGCACTATTAAACTTCTATGATAGGGTAATCGGAGACCCCTATAGATCATTTTATATTATCGATAATATAAGAATTATGCGTAAATCCATCACATTTGCTGAATTGACGTATGTCCAATTTGATATAGCGGAATGGGCTAGACGGCACCTTAAAGCGCATGAAATGACGAGTCAAATGCACTACTAAACTTCTAGGATAGGGCAATCAGAGACACGATTAGATCATCTTATATTATGATTAATATAAGAATTCAGTGTAATTCTATCACATTTGTTCAATTTACGACGCTCCTACTTCAGATAGCGTATTGGGCTAGGCGGCGCCTTAAAACGCGTTAAATGACGAGTAAAATTCACTATTAAACTTCTATCATAGGGCAATCAGAGACCCAAATAGATCGTATTCTATTATGGTTAATATAAGAATTCTGCGTAATTCTATCACGTTTGTTCAACTTACGTAGCTCCAATTTCAGATAGCGTATTGGGCTAGGCGCATCTTAATGCGCATGAAATGTCGAGTACAATGCACTACTAAACTTCTCGGATGGGGCAATCAGAGACCCGACTAGGTCATCTTATGTTAAAGTTAATATAACAATTCAGCGAAATTCTATCACATTTGTTCAATTTACGTCGCTCCTATTCAGATAGCGTATTGGGCTAGGCGGCATCTTAAAGCGCCTGGAATGACGAGTAAAATGCCCTACTAAACTTCTCGGTTAGGGCAATCAGAGACCCGATTAGGTCGTCTTATATTATGGTTAATATAAGAATTCAGTGTAATTGAACCACATTTATTCAATTTACGTCGTTCCTATTTCAGATAGCGTATTGGGCTAAGCAGAATCTTAAAGGTCATGAAATGTCGATTAAAATGCACTACTAACCTTCCATGATAGGGTAATAGGAGACCCCATTAGATCATTTTATATTATGGTTAATATAAGAATTCTGCGTAATTCTATCACACTTGTTCAATTTACGTCGCCCGTACTTCAGATAGCGTATTGGGCTATGCAGCATCTTAAAACGCATGAAATGTCAAGTAAAATGCAATACTACGCTTCTAGGATAGGTCAATCAGAGACCCGATTAGATCATTTTATATTATTGTTAATATAAGAATTCTGCGGAATTTTATCACATTTCTTCAATTTTCGTCGCCCCTACTTCAGATAGCGTATTGGACTAGGCGGCACCTTAAAACGCATGAAATGGCGAGTAAAATTCACTATTAAACTTCTATGATAGGGCAATCCGAGACCCGAATACATCATATTATATTATGGTTAATATAATAATTCTGCGTAATTCTATCACATTTGTTCAATTTACGTCGCTCCTATTTTAGATAGCGTATTGGGCTAAGCGGCACCTTAAAGCGCATGAAATGCCGAGCAAAATGCACTATTAAGCTTCTATGATAGGGCAATCAGAGACCCGATTAGATCATCTTATATTATGGTTAATTTAAGAATTCGTCGTAACACTATGACATTTGGACAATTTACGTAGCTCCAATTTCAGACAGTGGATTGGGCAGGGCGGCACCTTAATGCGCATGAAATGCCGAGCAAAATGCACTATTAAGCTTCTGTGATAGGGCAATCGGAGACCCGATTAGATCATCTTATATTATGGTTAATTTAAGAATTCAGCGAAACTCTATCACACTTGTTCAATTTACGTAGCTCCAGTTTCAGATAGGGCATTGGGCTAGGCGGCACCTTAAAGCAGATGAAATGACGAGTAAAATGCACTACTAACCTTCTATGATAGGGCAATCAGAGACCCGATTAGATCATTGTATATTATGGTTAATTTAAGAATTCAGCGAAAGTCTATCACATTTGTTCAATTTACGTCGCTCCTACCTCAGTTAGCGTTTTGGGCTAAGCAGAATCTTGAAGGGCATGAAATGCCGATTGAAATGCACGGCTAAACTTCTGTGATAGGGTAATCAGAGACCCCATTAGATCATTTTAAATTATGGATATTATATGAATTCTGCGTAATTCTGTCACATTTGTTCAATTTACGTCGCTCCTATTTCAGATAGTGTATTGGGCTGGGCGGCATCTTAAAGCGCGTGGGATGACGAGTAAAATGCACTACTAACCTTCTATGATAGGGCAATCAGAGACCCGAGTATGTCATCTTATATTATGTTTAATATAAGAATTCAGCGTAATTCTATAACATTTGTTCAATTTACGTCGCTCCTATTTCAGATAGTATATTGGGTTAGTCGGCATCTTACAGCGCGTGGAATGACGAGTAAAAGGCACTACTATCCTTCTATGATAGGGCAATCAGAGACCCGATTAGATCATTTTAAATTCTGGTTAATATAAGAATTCAGCGAAATTGTATCATATTTGTTCAATTTACGTGGCTCCCATATCAGATAGCGTATTGGCCTTGGTGGCACCTTAAAGCGCATGAAATGACGAGTAAAATGCACTATTAATCTTCTAGAGTAGGGCAAACAGAGACCCGATTAAATCATTTTATATTATGGTTAATTTAAGAATTCAGCGAAACTCTGTCACATTTGGTCAATTTACGTAGCTCCAATTTCAGATAGCGTATTGGGCTAGGCGGCATCTTAAAGCGCATGAAATGTCGTGTAAAGTGCACTAGTAAACTTCTCGGGTAGCGCTAACAGAGACCCGATTAGGTCATCTAATATTATGGTTAATATAAGAATTCAGCGAAATTTTATCACATTTGTTCAATTTACGTCGCCCCTATATCAGATAGCGTAATGGGCTAGGTGCCATCTTAAAGCGCATGAAATGTCGAGTAAAATGCACTATTAAACTTCTATGATAGGGCAATCAGAGACCCGGTTAGATAATTGTATATTATTGTTAATATAATAATTCAACGTAATTTTATCACATTTGTTCAATTTATATCGCTCCTATTTCAGATAGCGTATTGGGCTAGGCGGCACCTTAAAGCGCATGAAATGACGAGTAAAATGCACTATTAAACTTCTATGATAGGGCGATCAGAGACCCGATTAGATCATTTTACATTATTGTTAATATAAGAATGCAGCGTAATTATATCACATTTGTTCAATTTACGTCGCCCGTATTTCAGATAGCGTTTTGGGCTATGTGGCATCTTAAAGTGCATGAAATGTCGAGTAAAATGCATTATTAAACTTCTAGGGTAGGCCAAACAGAGACCCGATTAGATCATTTTATATTATGGTTAATTTAAGAATTCAGCGAAACTCTATCACACTTGTTGAATTTCCGTAGCTCCAGTTTCAGCTAGGGCATTGGGCTAGGCGGCACCATAAAGCAGATGAAATGGCGAGTAAAATGCACTATTAAACTTCTATGATAGGGCAATCAGAGAACCGATTAGATCATTTTATATTTTGGATAATATAAGTATTCAACGAAATTCAATCACATTTGTTCTATTTACGTGGCTCCTATTTCAGATAGCGTAATTGGCGACGCGGCATCCTAAAGCTCCTGGAATGTCGAGTAAACTGCACTATTAAACTTCTATTATAGGGCAATCAGAGACCCGATTAGCTCATTTTATATTATGGTTAATTTAAGAATTCGTCGTAACACTATGACATTTGGTCAATTTACGTAGCTCCAATTTCAGATAGTGGATTGGGCAGGGCGGCACCTTAATGCGCATGAAATGCCGAGCAAAATGCACTATTAAGCTTCTGTGATAGGGCAATCAGAGACCCGATTAGATCATCTTATATTATGGTTAATTTAAGAATTCGTCGTAACACTATCACATTTGTTCAAATTACGTCGCTCCTATTTCAGATAAAGTAGTGGGCTAGGCGGCATCTTAAAGCGCATGAAAGGACGAGTAACATGCACTATTAAACTTCTATGATAGGGCGATCAGAGACCCGATTAGGTCATTTTACATTATTGTTAATATAAGAATGCAGCGTAATTTTATCACATTTGTTCAATGTACGTCGCCCCTACTTCAGATAGCGTATTGGGCTATGTGGCATCTTAAAGTGCATGAAATGTCGAGTAAAATGCATTATTAAACTTCTAGGGTAGGCCAAACAGAGACCCGACTAGATCATTTTATGTTATGGTTAATTTAAGAATTCAGCGAATCTCTATCTCACTTGTTCAATGTACGTGCCTCCAATTTCAGATAGCGTATTGGGCTAGGCGGCACCTTAATGCGCATGAAATGACGAGTAAAATGCACTACTAACCTTCTACGATAGGGCAATCAGAGTCCCGATTAGTCCATCTTATATTATTGCTAATTTAAGGATTCATGGTAACTCTATCACATTTGTCCAATTCACGTCGCTCCTACACACAGATATCGTACTGAGCGAGGCGGCATCTTAAAGCGCATGAAATGGCGAATAAAATGCACTACTAACCTTCTCGGATACGGCCATCAGAGACCCAATTACATCATTTTATATTATGTTTAATATAAGAATTCACCGAAATTCTATCACATTTGTTCAATTTACGTCGCTCCTATTTCAGATACAGTATGGCTCTAAGCGGCATCTTAAAGCGCATGAAATGTCGAGTAAAATGCACTATTAAACTTCTATGATAGGGCAATCAGAGACGCGATTAGATCATTCTATATTATGGTTAATATAAGTATTCTGCGTAATTCTATCACATTTGTTCAATTTATGTCGCTCCTATTTCAGATAGCGTATTGGCCTTGGCGGCATCTTAAAGCGCATGAAATGACGAGTAAAATGCACTATTAATCTTCTAGAGTAGGGCAAACAGAGACCCGATTAGATCATTTTATATTATGGTTAATTTAAGAATTCAGCGAAACTCTATCACACTTGTTCAATTTACGTATCTCCAGTTTCAGATAGGGCATTGGGCTAGGCGGCACCTTAAAGCAGATGAAATGACGAGTAAAATTCACTACTAACCTTCTATGATAGGGCAATCAGAGACCCGATTAGATCATTGTATATTATGGTTAATTTAAGAATTCAGCGAAAGTCTATCACATTTGTTCAATTTACGTCGCTCCTACCTCAGTTAGCGTTTTGGGCTAAGCAGAATCTTGAAGGGCATGAAATGCCGATTGAAATGCACGGCTAAACTTCTGTGATAGAGTAATCAGAGACCCCAATAGATCATTTTAAATTATGGATATTATATGAATTCAGCGAAACTCTATCACACTTGTTCAATTTACGTATCTCCAGTTTCAGATAGGGCATTGGGCTAGGCGGCACCTTAAAGCAGATGAAATGACGAGTAAAATGCACTACTAACCTTCTATGATAGGGCAATCAGAGACCTGATTAGATAATTTTATATTATGGTTAATGTAAGAACTCAGCGAAATTCTATCACATTTGTTCAATTTACGTCGCTCCTATTTCAGATACAGTATGGGTCTAAGCGGCATCTTAAAGCGCATGAAATGTCGAGTAAAATGCACTATTAAACTTCTATGATAGGGCAATCTGACACGCGATTAGATAATTCTATATTATGGTTAATATAAGTATTCTGCGTAATTCTATCACATTTGTTCAATTTATGTCGCTCCTATTTCAGATAGCGTATTGGCCTTGGCGGCACCTTAAAGCGCATGAAATGACGAGTAAAATGAACTACTAAACATCTCGGGTAGGGCAATCAGAGACCCGATTAGGTCGTCTTATATTATGGTTAATATAAGAATTCAGCGAATTTCTATCACATTTGTTCAATTTACGTCGCTCCTATTTCAGATAGCGTATTGGGCTAAGCGGCATCTTAAAGCGCATGAAATGTCGAGTAAAATGAACTACTAAACTTCTAGGATAGGGCAATCAGAGACCCGATTAGGTCATCTTATATTATGATGGATATAAGAATTCGGCGTAACACTATCACATTTGTTCAATTTACATTGCTCCTATTTCAGATAGCATATTGGGCTAGGCGGCATCTTTAAGCGCGTGGAATGACGAGTACAATGCACTACTAACCTTCTATGATGGGCCAATCAGGGACCCGGTTAGAGCATGTTATATTTTAGTTAATATAAGAATACAGCGAAATTCTGTCACATTTGTTCAATTTACGTCGCTCCTATTTAAGATAGAGTATTGGCGTAAGCGGCATCCTAAAGCGCATGAAATGTCTAGTAAAATGCACTACTAAACTTCTAGGAGAGGGCAATCGGAGACCCGATTAGATCATCTTATATTGTGATTAATATAAGAATTCAGCGTAATTCTATCACATTTGTTCAATTTACGTCGCTCCTATTTCAGATAGCGTACTGGGCTAGGCGGCATCTTAAAGCGCGTGGAATGGCGAGCAAAATGCACTATTAACCTTCTATGCTAGGGCAATCAGAGACCCGATTAGATCATTCTATATTTTGGTTAATATAAGAATTAGCGTAATTCTATCACATTTGTTCAATTTACGTCGTTCCTATTTCAGATAGCGTATTGGGCTAGGCGGCCCCTTAAAGCGCATGAAATGTCGAGTAAAGTGCACTATTAAACTTCTAGGGTAGGACACACAGAGACCCGATTAGATCATTTTATATTATGGGTAATATAAGAATTCTGCGTAATTCTATCACATTTGTTCAATTTACGTCGCTCCTATTTCAGATAGCGTATTGGGATAAGCGGCCTCTTAAAGCGCAAGAAATGGCGAGCAAAATGCACTATTAATCTTCCATGATAGGACAATCAGAGACCCGATTAGAACATTTTATATTATGGTTAATATAAGAATGAAGCGTAATTCTATCACATTTGTTCAATTTACGTCGTTCCTATTTCAGATAGCGTATTGGGCTAGGCGGCACCTTAAAGCGCACGAAATGACGAGTAAAATGCACTATTAATCTTCTATGATATTGCAATTAGAGACCCGATTAGATCATATTATATTATGGTTAATACAAGAATTCAGTGTAATTCTATCACATTTGTTCTATTTACGACGCTCCTATTTGAGATAGCGTATTGGGCTAAGCGGAATCTAAAACACCATGGAATGTCGAGTAAAATGCACTATTAAACTTCTATGATAGGGCCATCATATACCCGATTAGACCATTTTACATTATGGTTAATATAAGTATTCTGCGTGAATCTATCACATTTGTTCAATTTACGTCGCTCCTATTTCAGATAGTATATTGGGCTAGGCGGCATCTTAATGCGCGTGGAATGACGTGTAAAATGAACTACTAACCTTCTATGATAGGGAACTCAGAGACCCGGTCAGATCATCTTATATTATGTTTAATATAAGAATTCAGTGTAATTCTATCACATTTGTCCAATTTACGACGCTCCTATTTCAGATAGCGTATTGGGCTAAACGGCACCTTGAAGCGCATGAAATGGAAAGTAAAATGCACTATTAAACTTCTATGATAGGGCAATAAGAGTCCCGATTAGATCATTTTATATTATGGTTAGTATAAGAATTATGCGTAATTCTATCACATTTGTTCAATTGACGTTGCCCCTATTTCAGATAGCGTATTGGGCTAGGTGGCATCTTAAAGTGCATGAAATGTCGAGTAAAATGCACTATTAAACTTCTGGGGTGGGGCAAACAGAGACACGATTAGATCATTTCATATTATGGTTAATTTAAGAATTCAACGTAATTCTATCACATTTGTTCAATTTACGTCGCTCCTATTTCAGATAGCGTATTGGGCTAGGCGGCATCTTAAAGCGCGTGGAATGACGAGCAATAAGCACTACTTACCTTCTATGATAGGTCAATCAGAAACCCGATTAGATCATTTTATATTATGGTTAATATAAGAATTATGCGTAATTCTATCACATTTGCTCAATTTACGTCGCTCCTATTTCAGATAGCGTATTGGGCTAGGCGGCACCTTAAAGCGCACGAAATGACGAGTAAAATGCACTATTAATCTTCTATGATATTGCAATTAGAGACCCGATTAGATCATATTATATTATGGTTAATATAAGAATTCAGTGTAATTCTATCACATTTGTTCTATTTACGACGCTCCTATTTCAGATAGCGTATTGGGCTAAGCGGAATCTAAAACAGCATGGAATGTCGAGTAAAATGCACTATTGAACTTCTATGATAGGGCAATTAGAGATCCGATCAGATCATTTTATATTTTGGTTAATATAAGTATTCAACGAAATTCTATCACATTTGTTCAATTTACGTCGCTCCTATTTCAGAGAGCGTACTGGGCTAGGCGGCATCTTAAAGCGCGTGGAATGGCGAGCAAAATGCACTATTAACCTTCTATGCTAGGGCAATCAGAGACCCGATTAGAGCATGTTATATTTTAGTTAATATAAGAATACAGCGAAATTCTGTCACATTTGTTCAATTTACGTCGCTCCTATTTAAGATAGAGTATAGGCGTAAGCGGCATCCTAAAGCGCATGAAATGTCTAGTAAAATGCACTACTAAACTTCTAGGAGAGGGCAATCGGAGACCCGATTAGATCATCTTATATTGTGATTAATATAAGAATTCAGCGTAATTCTATCACATTTGTTCAATTTACGTCGCTCCTATTTCAGATAGCGTACTGGGCTAGGCGGCATCTTAAAGCGCGTGGAATGGCGAGCAAAATGCACTATTAACCTTCTATGCTAGGGCAATCAGAGACCCGATTAGATCATTCTATATTTTGGTTAATATAAGAATTAGCGTAATTCTATCACATTTGTTCAATTTACGTCGTTCCTATTTCAGATAGCGTATTGGGCTAGGCGGCCCCTTAAAGCGCATGAAATGTCGAGTAAAGTGCACTATTAAACTTCTAGGGTAGGACACACAGAGACCCGATTAGATCATTTTATATTATGGGTAATATAAGAATTCTGCGTAATTCTATCACATTTGTTCAATTTACGTCGCTCCTATTTCAGATAGCGTATTGGGATAAGCGGCCTCTTAAAGCGCAAGAAATGGCGAGCAAAATGCACTATTAATCTTCCATGATAGGACAATCAGAGACCCGATTAGAACATTTTATATTATGGTTAATATAAGAATGAAGCGTAATTCTATCACATTTGTTCAATTTACGTCGTTCCTATTTCAGATAGCGTATTGGGCTAGGCGGCACCTTAAAGCGCACGAAATGACGAGTAAAATGCACTATTAATCTTCTATGATATTGCAATTAGAGACCCGATTAGATCATATTATATTATGGTTAATACAAGAATTCAGTGTAATTCTATCACATTTGTTCTATTTACGACGCTCCTATTTGAGATAGCGTATTGGGCTAAGCGGAATCTAAAACACCATGGAATGTCGAGTAAAATGCACTATTAAACTTCTATGATAGGGCCATCATATACCCGATTAGACCATTTTACATTATGGTTAATATAAGTATTCTGCGTGAATCTATCACATTTGTTCAATTTACGTCGCTCCTATTTCAGATAGTATATTGGGCTAGGCGGCATCTTAATGCGCGTGGAATGACGTGTAAAATGAACTACTAACCTTCTATGATAGGGAACTCAGAGACCCGGTCAGATCATCTTATATTATGTTTAATATAAGAATTCAGTGTAATTCTATCACATTTGTCCAATTTACGACGCTCCTATTTCAGATAGCGTATTGGGCTAAACGGCACCTTGAAGCGCATGAAATGGAAAGTAAAATGCACTATTAAACTTCTATGATAGGGCAATAAGAGTCCCGATTAGATCATTTTATATTATGGTTAGTATAAGAATTATGCGTAATTCTATCACATTTGTTCAATTGACGTTGCCCCTATTTCAGATAGCGTATTGGGCTAGGTGGCATCTTAAAGTGCATGAAATGTCGAGTAAAATGCACTATTAAACTTCTGGGGTGGGGCAAACAGAGACACGATTAGATCATTTCATATTATGGTTAATTTAAGAATTCAACGTAATTCTATCACATTTGTTCAATTTACGTCGCTCCTATTTCAGATAGCGTATTGGGCTAGGCGGCATCTTAAAGCGCGTGGAATGACGAGCAATATGCACTACTTACCTTCTATGATAGGTCAATCAGAAACCCGATTAGATCATTTTATATTATGGTTAATATAAGAATTATGCGTAATTCTATCACATTTGCTCAATTTACGTCGCTCCTATTTCAGATAGCGTATTGGGCTAGGCGGCACCTTAAAGCGCACGAAATGACGAGTAAAATGCACTATTAATCTTCTATGATATTGCAATTAGAGACCCGATTAGATCATATTATATTATGGTTAATATAAGAATTCAGTGTAATTCTATCACATTTGTTCTATTTACGACGCTCCTATTTCAGATAGCGTATTGGGCTAAGCGGAATCTAAAACAGCATGGAATGTCGAGTAAAATGCACTATTGAACTTCTATGATAGGGCAATTAGAGATCCGATCAGATCATTTTATATTTTGGTTAATATAAGTATTCAACGAAATTCTATCACATTTGTTCAATTTACGTCGCTCCTATTTCAGAGAGCGTACTGGGCTAGGCGGCATCTTAAAGCGCGTGGAATGGCGAGCAAAATGCACTATTAACCTTCTATGCTAGGGCAATCAGAGACCCGATTAGAGCATGTTATATTTTAGTTAATATAAGAATACAGCGAAATTCTGTCACATTTGTTCAATTTACGTCGCTCCTATTTAAGATAGAGTATAGGCGTAAGCGGCATCCTAAAGCGCATGAAATGTCTAGTAAAATGCACTACTAAACTTCTAGGAGAGGGCAATCGGAGACCCGATTAGATCATCTTATATTATGATTAATATAAGAATTCAGCGTAATTCTATCACATTTGTTCAATTTACGTCGCTCCTATTTCAGATAGCGTATTGGGATAAGCGGCCTCTTAAAGCGCAAGAAATGGCGAGCAAAATGCACTATTAATCTTCCATGATAGGACAATCAGAGACCCGATTAGAACATTTTATATTATGGTTAATATAAGAATGAAGCGTAATTCTATTACATTTGTTCAATTTACGTCGTTCCTATTTCAGATAGCGTATTGGGCTAGGCGGCACCTTAAAGCGCACGAAATGACGAGTAAAATGCACTATTAATCTTCTATGATATTGCAATTAGAGACCCGATTAGATCATATTATATTATGGTTAATACAAGAATTCAGTGTAATTCTATCACATTTGTTCTATTTACGACGCTCCTATTTGAGATAGCGTATTGGGCTAAGCGGAATCTAAAACACCATGGAATGTCGAGTAAAATGCACTATTAAACTTCTATGATAGGGTAATCGGAGACCCCTATAGATCATTTTATATTATCGTTAATATAAAAATTCTGCGTAATTCTATCACATTTGTCCAATTTACGACGCTCCTATTTCAGATAGCTTATTGGGCTAAACGGCACCTTGAAGCGCATGAAATGGAAAGTAAAATGCACTATTAAACTTCTATGATAGGGCAATAAGAGTCCCGATTAGATCATTTTATATTATGGTTAGTATAAGAATTATGCGTAATTCTATTACATTTGTTCAATTTACGTTGCCCCTATTTCAGATAGCGTATTGGGCTAGGTGGCATCTTAAAGTGCATGAAATGTCGAGTAAAATGCACTATTAAACTTCTGGGGTAGGGCAAACAGAGACTCGATTAGATCATTTCATATTATGGTTAATTTAAGAATTCAACGTAATTCTATCACATTTGTTCAATTTACGTCGCTCCTATTTCAGATAGCGTATTGGGCTAGGCGGCATCTTAAAGCGCGTGGAATGACGAGCAATATGCTCTACTTACCTTCTATGATAGGTCAATCAGAAACCCGATTAGATCATTTTATATTATGGTTAATATAAGAATTATGCGTAATTCTATCACATTTGCTCAATTTACGTCGCTCCTATTTCAGATAGCGTATTGGGCTAGGCGGCACCTTAAAGCGCACGAAATGACGAGTAAAATGCACTATTAATCTTCTATGATATTGCAATTAGAGACCCGATTAGATCATATTATATTATGGTTAATATAAGAATTCAGTGTAATTCTGTCACATTTGTTCAATTTACGACGCTCCTACATCAGATAGCGTATTGGGCTAAGCGGAATCTAAAACACCATGGAATGTCGAGTAAAATGCACTATTAAACTTCTATGATAGGGTAATCGGAGACCCCTATAGATCATTTTATATTATCGTTAATATAAAAATTCTGCGTAATTCTATAACATTTGTTCAATTTACGACCATTCTATTTCAGATAGCGTATTTGGATAAGCGGAATCTAAAAGCGCATGAAATGACGAGTAAAATGCACTGCTAAACTTCTATGATATTGCAATTAGAGACCCGATTAGATCATATTATATTATGGTTAATATAAGAATTCAGTATAATTCTATCACATTTGTTCTATTTACGACGCTCCTATTTCAGACAGCGTATTGGGCTAAGCGGAATCTAAAACAGCATGGAATGTCGAGTAAAATGCACTATTAAACTTCTATGATAGGGCAATTAGAGATCCGATCAGATCATTTTATATTTTGGTTAATATAAGTATTCAACGAAATTCTATCACATTTGTTCAATTTACGTCGCTCCTATTTCAGAGAGCGTACTGGGCTAGGCGGCATCTTAAAGCGCGTGGAATGGCGAGCAAAATGCACTATTAACCTTCTATGCTAGGGCAATCAGAGACCCGATTAGAGCATGTTATATTTTAGTTAATATAAGAATACAGCGAAATTCTGTCACATTTGTTCAATTTACGTCGCTCCTATTTAAGATAGAGTATAGGCGTAAGCGGCAGCCTAAAGCGCATGAAATGTCTAGTAAAATGCACTACTAAACTTCTAGGAGAGGGCAATCGGAGACCCGATTAGATCATCTTATATTATGATTAATATAAGAATTCAGCGTAATTCTATCACATTTGTTCAATTTACGTCGCTCCTATTTCAGATAGCGTACTGGGCTAGGCGGCATCTTAAAGCGCGTGGAATGGCGAGCAAAATGCACTATTAACCTTCTATGCTAGGGCAATCAGAGACCCGATTAGATCATTTTATATTTTGGTTAATATAAGAATTAGCGTAATTCTATCACATTTGTTCAATTTACGTCGTTCCTATTTCAGATAGCGTATTGGGCTAGGCGGCCCCTTAAAGCGCATGAAATGTCGAGTAAAGTGCACTATTAAACTTCTAGGGTAGGACACACAGAGACCCGATTAGATCATTTTATATTATGGGTAATATAAGAATTCTGCGTAATTCTATCACATTTGTTCAATTTACGTCGCTCCTATTTCAGATAGCGTATTGGGATAAGCGGTCTCTTAAAGCGCAAGAAATGGCGAGCAAAATGCACTATTAATCTTCTATGATAGGACAATCAGAGACCCGATTAGAACATTTTATATTATGGTTAATATAAGAATGAAGCGTAATTCTATCACATTTGTTCAATTTACGTCGTTCCTATTTCAGATAGCGTATTGGGCTAGGCGGCACCTTAAAGCGCACGAAATGACGAGTAAAATGCACTATTAATCTTCTATGATATTGCAATTAGAGACCCGATTAGATCATATTATATTATGGTTAATACAAGAATTCAGTGTAATTCTATCACATTTGTTCTATTTACGACGCTCCTATTTGAGATAGCGTATTGGGCTAAGCGGAATCTAAAACAGCATGGAATGTCGAGTAAAATGCACTATTAAACTTCTATGATAGGGCCATCATATACCCGATTAGACCATTTTACATTATGGTTAATATAAGTATTCTGCGTGAATCTATCACATTTGTTCAATTTACGTCGCTCCTATTTCAGATAGTATATTGGGCTAGGCGGCATCTTAATGCGCGTGGAATGACGTGTAAAATGAACTACTAACCTTCTATGATAGGGAACTCAGAGACCCGGTCAGATCATCTTATATTATGTTTAATATAAGAATTCAGTGTAATTCTATCACATTTGTCCAATTTACGACGCTCCTATTTCAGATAGCGTATTGGGCTAAACGGCACCTTGAAGCGCATGAAATGGAAAGTAAAATGCACTATTAAACTTCTATGATAGGGCAATAAGAGTCCCGATTAGATCATTTTATATTATGGTTAGTATAAGAATTATGCGTAATTCTATCACATTTGTTCAATTGACGTTGCCCCTATTTCAGATAGCGTATTGGGCTAGGTGGCATCTTAAAGTGCATGAAATGTCGAGTAAAATGCACTATTAAACTTCTGGGGTGGGGCAAACAGAGACACGATTAGATCATTTCATATTATGGTTAATTTAAGAATTCAACGTAATTCTATCACATTTGTTCAATTTACGTCGCTCCTATTTCAGATAGCGTATTGGGCTAGGCGGCATCTTAAAGCGCGTGGAATGACGAGCAATATGCACTACTTACCTTCTATGATAGGTCAATCAGAAACCCGATTAGATCATTTTATATTATGGTTAATATAAGAATTATGCGTAATTCTATCACATTTGCTCAATTTACGTCGCTCCTATTTCAGATAGCGTATTGGGCTAGGCGGCACCTTAAAGCGCACGAAATGACGAGTAAAATGCACTATTAATCTTCTATGATATTGCAATTAGAGACCCGATTAGATCATATTATATTATGGTTAATATAAGAATTCAGTGTAATTCTATCACATTTGTTCTATTTACGACGCTCCTATTTCAGATAGC
Source organism: Macropis europaea (assembly GCA_916610135.2). NCBI lineage: Eukaryota > Metazoa > Arthropoda > Insecta > Hymenoptera > Melittidae > Macropis > Macropis europaea. Next base: position 39,190 of record CAKAJE020001193.1, on the reverse strand, counting down.
GTATTGGGCTAAGCGGAATCTAAAACAGCATGGAATGTCGAGTAAAATGCACTATTAAACTTCTATGATAGGGCAATTAGAGACCCGATTAGATCATTTTATATTTTGGTTAATATAAGTATTCAACGAAATTCTATCACATTTGTTCAATTTACGTCGCTCCTATTTCAGAGAGCGTACTGGGCTAGGCGGCATCTTAAAGCGCGTGGAATGGCGAGCAAAATGCACTATTAACCTTCTATGCTAGGGCAATCAGAGACCCGATTAGAGCATGTTATATTTTAGTTAATATAAGAATACAGCGAAATTCTGTCACATTTGTTCAATTTACGTCGCTCCTATTTAAGATAGAGTATAGGCGTAAGCGGCATCCTAAAGCGCATGAAATGTCTAGTAAAATGCACTACTAAACTTCTAGGAGAGGGCAATCGGAGACCCGATTAGATCATCTTATATTATGATTAATATAAGAATTCAGCGTAATTCTATCACATTTGTTCAATTTACGTCGCTCCTATTTCAGATAGCGTACTGGGCTAGGCGGCATCTTAAAGCGCGTGGAATGGCGAGCAAAATGCACTATTAACCTTCTATGATAGGGCAATCAGAGACCCGATTAGATCATTTTATATTTTGGTTAATATAAGAATTAGCGTAATTCTATCACATTTGTTCAATTTACGTCGTTCCTATTTCAGATAGCGTATTGGGCTAGGCGGCCCCTTAAAGCGCATGAAATGTCGAGTAAAGTGCACTATTAAACTTCTAGGGTAGGACACACAGAGACCCGATTAGATCATTTTATATTATGGGTAATATAAGAATTCTGCGTAATTCTATCACATTTGTTCAATTTACGTCGCTCCTATTTCAGATAGCGTATTGGGATAAGCGGCCTCTTAAAGCGCAAGAAATGGCGAGCAAAATGCACTATTAATCTTCCATGATAGGACAATCAGAGACCCGATTAGAACATTTTATATTATGGTTAATATAAGAATGAAGCGTAATTCTATTACATTTGTTCAATTTACGTCGTTCCTATTTCAGATAGCGTATTGGGCTAGGCGGCACCTTAAAGCGCACGAAATGACGAGTAAAATGCACTATTAATCTTCTATGATATTGCAATTAGAGACCCGATTAGATCATATTATATTATGGTTAATACAAGAATTCAGTGTAATTCTATCACATTTGTTCTATTTACGACGCTCCTATTTGAGATAGCGTATTGGGCTAAGCGGAATCTAAAACACCATGGAATGTCGAGTAAAATGCACTATTAAACTTCTATGATAGGGCCATCATATACCCGATTAGACCATTTTACATTATGGTTAATATAAGTATTCTGCGTGAATCTATCACATTTGTTCAATTTACGTCGCTCCTATTTCAGATAGTATATTGGGCTAGGCGGCATCTTAATGCGCGTGGAATGACGTGTAAAATGAACTACTAACCTTCTATGATAGGGAACTCAGAGACCCGGTCAGATCATCTTATATTATGTTTAATATAAGAATTCAGTGTAATTCTATCACATTTGTCCAATTTACGACGCTCCTATTTCAGATAGCGTATTGGGCTAAACGGCACCTTGAAGCGCATGAAATGGAAAGTAAAATGCACTATTAAACTTCTATGATAGGGCAATAAGAGTCCCGATTAGATCATTTTATATTATGGTTAGTATAAGAATTATGCGTAATTCTATCACATTTGTTCAATTGACGTTGCCCCTATTTCAGATAGCGTATTGGGCTAGGTGGCATCTTAAAGTGCATGAAATGTCGAGTAAAATGCACTATTAAACTTCTGGGGTGGGGCAAACAGAGACACGATTAGATCATTTCATATTATGGTTAATTTAAGAATTCAACGTAATTCTATCACATTTGTTCAATTTACGTCGCTCCAATTTCAGATAGCGTATTGGGCTAGGCGGCATCTTAAAGCGCGTGGAATGACGAGCAATAAGCACTACTTACCTTCTATGATAGGTCAATCAGAAACCCGATTAGATCATTTTATATTATGGTTAATATAAGAATTATGCGTAATTCTATCACATTTGCTCAATTTACGTCGCTCCTATTTCAGATAGCGTATTGGGCTAGGCGGCACCTTAAAGCGCACGAAATGACGAGTAAAATGCACTATTAATCTTCTATGATATTGCAATTAGAGACCCGATTAGATCATATTATATTATGGTTAATATAAGAATTCAGTGTAATTCTATCACATTTGTTCTATTTACGACGCTCCTATTTCAGATAGCGTATTGGGCTAAGCGGAATCTAAAACAGCATGGAATGTCGAGTAAAATGCACTATTAAACTTCTATGATAGGGCAATTAGAGATCCGATCAGATCATTTTATATTTTGGTTAATATAAGTATTCAACGAAATTCTATCACATTTGTTCAATTTACGTCGCTCCTATTTCAGAGAGCGTACTGGGCTAGGCGGCATCTTAAAGCGCGTGGAATGGCGAGTAAAATGCACTATTAACCTTCTATGCTAGGGCAATCAGAGACCCGATTAGAGCATGTTATATTTTAGTTAATATAAGAATACAGCGAAATTCTGTCACATTTGTTCAATTTACGTCGCTCCTATTTAAGATAGAGTATTGGCGTAAGCGGCATCCTAAAGCGCATGAAATGTCTAGTAAAATGCACTACTAAACTTCTAGGAGAGGGCAATCGGAGACCCGATTAGATCATCTTATATTATGATTAATATAAGAATTCAGCGTAATTCTATCACATTTGTTCAATTTACGTCGCTCCTATTTCAGATAGCGTACTGGGCTAGGCGGCATCTTAAAGCGCGTGGAATGGCGAGCAAAATGCACTATTAACCTTCTATGCTAGGGCAATCAGAGACCCGATTAGATCATTTTATATTTTGGTTAATATAAGAATTAGCGTAATTCTATCACATTTGTTCAATTTACGTCGTTCCTATTTCAGATAGCGTATTGGGCTAGGCGGCCCCTTAAAGCGCATGAAATGTCGAGTAAAGTGCACTATTAAACTTCTAGGGTAGGACACACAGAGACCCGATTAGATCATTTTATATTATGGGTAATATAAGAATTCTGCGTAATTCTATCACATTTGTTCAATTTACGTCGCTCCTATTTCAGATAGCGTATTGGGATAAGCGGCCTCTTAAAGCGCAAGAAATGGCGAGCAAAATGCACTATTAATCTTCTATGATAGGACAATCAGAGACCCGATTAGAACATTTTATATTATGGTTAATATAAGAATGAAGCGTAATTCTATTACATTTGTTCAATTTACGTCGTTCCTATTTCAGATAGCGTATTGGGCTAGGCGGCACCTTAAAGCGCACGAAATGACGAGTAAAATGCACTATTAATCTTCTATGATATTGCAATTAGAGACCCGATTAGATCATATTATATTATGGTTAATACAAGAATTCAGTGTAATTCTATCACATTTGTTCTATTTACGACGCTCCTATTTGAGATAGCGTATTGGGCTAAGCGGAATCTAAAACACCATGGAATGTCGAGTAAAATGCACTATTAAACTTCTATGATAGGGTAATCGGAGACCCCTATAGATCATTTTATATTATCGTTAATATAAAAATTCTGCGTAATTCTATCACATTTGTCCAATTTACGACGCTCCTATTTCAGATAGCTTATTGGGCTAAACGGCACCTTGAAGCGCATGAAATGGAAAGTAAAATGCACTATTAAACTTCTATGATAGGGCAATAAGAGTCCCGATTAGATCATTTTATATTATGGTTAGTATAAGAATTATGCGTAATTCTATTACATTTGTTCAATTTACGTTGCCCCTATTTCAGATAGCGTATTGGGCTAGGTGGCATCTTAAAGTGCATGAAATGTCGAGTAAAATGCACTATTAAACTTCTGGGGTAGGGCAAACAGAGACTCGATTAGATCATTTCATATTATGGTTAATTTAAGAATTCAACGTAATTCTATCACATTTGTTCAATTTACGTCGCTCCTATTTCAGATAGCGTATTGGGCTAGGCGGCATCTTAAAGCGCGTGGAATGACGAGCAATATGCTCTACTTACCTTCTATGATAGGTCAATCAGAAACCCGATTAGATCATTTTATATTATGGTTAATATAAGAATTATGCGTAATTCTATCACATTTGCTCAATTTACGTCGCTCCTATTTCAGATAGCGTATTGGGCTAGGCGGCACCTTAAAGCGCACGAAATGACGAGTAAAATGCACTATTAATCTTCTATGATATTGCAATTAGAGACCCGATTAGATCATATTATATTATGGTTAATATAAGAATTCAGTGTAATTCTGTCACATTTGTTCAATTTACGACGCTCCTACATCAGACAGCGTATTGGGCTAAGCGGAATCTAAAACACCATGGAATGTCGAGTAAAATGCACTATTAAACTTCTATGATAGGGTAATCGGAGACCCCTATAGATCATTTTATATTATCGTTAATATAAAAATTCTGCGTAATTCTATAACATTTGTTCAATTTACGACGATTCTATTTCAGATAGCGTATTTGGATAAGCGGAATCTAAAAGCGCATGAAATGACGAGTAAAATGCACTGCTAAACTTCTATGATATTGCAATTAGAGACCCGATTAGATCATATTATATTATGGTTAATATAAGAATTCAGTGTAATTCTATCACATTTGTTCTATTTACGACGCTCCTATTTCAGACAGCGTATTGGGCTAAGCGGAATCTAAAACAGCATGGAATGTCGAGTAAAATGCACTATTAAACTTCTATGATAGGGCAATTAGAGATCCGATCAGATCATTTTATATTTTGGTTAATATAAGTATTCAACGAAATTCTATCACATTTGTTCAATTTACGTCGCTCCTATTTCAGAGAGCGTACTGGGCTAGGCGGCATCTTAAAGCGCGTGGAATAGCGAACAAAATGCACTATTAACCTTCTATGCTAGGGCAATCAGAGACCCGATTAGAGCATGTTATATTTTAGTTAATATAAGGATACAGCGAAATTCTGTCACATTTGTTCAATTTACGTCGCTCCTATTTAAGATAGAGTATAGGCGTAAGCGGCATCCTAAAGCGCATGAAATGTCTAGTAAAATGCACTACTAAACTTCTAGGAGAGGGCAATCGGAGACCCGATTAGATCATCTTATATTATGATTAATATAAGAATTCAGCGTAATTCTATCACATTTGTTCAATTTACGTCGCTCCTATTTCAGATAGCGTACTGGGCTAGGCGGCATCTTAAAGCGCGTGGAATGGCGAGCAAAATGCACTATTAACCTTCTATGCTAGGGCAATCAGAGACCCGATTAGATCATTTTATGTTTTGGTTAATATAAGAATTAGCGTAATTCTATCACATTTGTTCAATTTACGTCGTTCCTATTTCAGATAGCGTATTGGGCTAGGCGGCCCATTGAAGCGCATGAAATGTCGAGCAAAATGCACTATTAAGCTTCTATGATAGGGCAATCAGAGACCCGATTAGATCATCTTATATTATGGTTAATTTAAGAATTCGTCGTAACACTATGACATTTGGACAATTTACGTAGCTCCAATTTCAGATAGTGGATTGGGCAGGGCGGCACCTTAATGCGCATGAAATGCCGAGCAAAATGCACTATTAAGCTTCTGTGATAGGGCAATCAGAGACCCGATTAGATCATCTTATATTATGGTTAATTTAAGAATTCGTCGTAACACTATCACATTTGTTCAATTTACGTCGCTCCTATTTCAGATAGCGTATTGGCCTTGGCGGCATCTTAAAGCGCATGAAAGGACGAGTAACATGCACTATTAAACTTCTATGATAGGGCGATCAGAGACCCGATTAGATCATTGTACATTATTGTTAATATAAGAATGCAGCGTAATTTTATCACATTTGTTCAATTTACGTCGCTCCTATTTCTGATACAGTATGGCTCTAAGCGGCATCTTAAAGCGCATGAAATGTCGAGTAAAATGCACTATTAAACTTCTATGATAGGGAAATCAGAGACGCGATTAGATCATTCTATATTATGGTTAATATAAGTATTCTGCGAAATTCTATCACATTTGTTCAATTTATGTCGCTCCTATTTCAGATAGCGTATTGACCTTGGCGGCATCTTAAAGCGCATGAAAGCACGAGTAACATGCACTATTAAACTTCTATGATAGGGCGATCAGAGACCCGATTAGATCATTTTACATTATTGTTAATATAAGAATGCAGCGTAATTATATCACATTTGTTCAATTTACGTCGCCCGTATTTCAGATAGCGTTTTGGGCTATGTGGCGTCTTAAAGTGCATGAAATGTCGAGTAAAATGCATTATTAAACTTCTAGGGTAGGCCAAACAGAGACCCGATTAGATCATTTTATATTATGGTTAATTTAAAAATTCAGCGAATCTCTATCTCACTTGTTCAATTTACGTGCCTCCAATTTCAGATAGCGTATTGGGCTAGGCGGCACCTTAATGCGCATGAAATAACGAGTAAAATGCACTATTAAGCTTCTAGGATAGGGCAATCAGAGTCCCGATTAGACCATCTTATATTATTGCTAATTTAAGGATTCACCGTAACTCTATCACATTTGTCCAATTCACGTCGCTCCTACACACAGATATCGTACTGAGCTAGGCGGCATCTTAAAGCGCATGAAATGGCGAATAAAATGCACTACTAACCTTCTCGTATACGGCCATCAGAGACCCAATTAGATCATTCTATATTATGGTTAATATAAGTATTCTGCGTAATTCTATCACATTTGTTCAATTTATGTCGCTCCTATTTCAGATACAGTATGGCTCTAAGCGGCATCTTAAAGCGCATGAAATGTCGAGTAAAATGCACTATTAAACTTCTATGATAGGGCAATCAGAGACGCGATTAGATCATTCTATATTATGGTTAATATAAGTATTCTGCGTAATTCTATCACATTTGTTCAATTTATGTCGCTCCTATTTCAGATAGCGTATTGGCGTTGGCGGCATCTTAAAGCGCATGAAATGACGAGTAAAATGCACTATTAATCTTCTAGAGTAGGGCAAACAGAGACCCGATTAGATCATTTTATATTATGGTTAATTTAAGAATTCAGCGAAACTCTATCACACTTGTTCAATTTCCGTAGCTCCAGTTTCAGATAGGGCATTGGGCTAGGCGGCACCTTAAAGCAGATGAAATGACGAGCAAAATGCACTACAAACCTTCTATGATAGGGCAATCAGAGACCCGATTAGATCATTTTATATTATGGTTAATTTAACAATTCAGCGAAACTCTATCACACTTGTTCAATTTACGTATCTCCAGTTTCAGATAGGGCATTGGGCTAGGCGGCACCTTAAAGCAGATGAAATGACGAGTAAAATTCACTACTAACCTTCTATGATAGGGCAATCAGAGACCCGATTAGATCATTGTATATTATGGTTAATTTAAGAATTCAGCGAAAGTCTATCACATTTGTTCAATTTACGTCGCTCCTACCTCAGTTAGCGTTTTGGGCTAAGCAGAATCTTGAAGGGCATGAAATGCCGATTGAAATGCACGGCTAAACTTCTGTGATAGGGTAATCAGAGACCCCATTAGATCATTTTAAATTATGGATATTATATGAATTCAGCGAAACTCTATCACACTTGTTCAATTTACGTATCTCCAGTTTCAGATAGGGCATTGGGCTAGGCGGCACCTTAAAGCAGATGAAATGACGAGTAAAATGCACTACTAACCTTCTATGATAGGGCAATCAGAGACCCGATTAGATAATTTTATATTATGGTTAATGTAAGAACTCAGCGAAATTCTATCACATTTGTTCAATTTACGTCGCTCCTATTTCAGATACACTATGGGTCTACGCGGCATCTTAAAGCGCATGAAATGTCGAGTAAAATGCACTATTAAACTTCTATGATAGGGCAATCAGAGACGCGATTAGATAATTCTATATTATGGTTAATGTAAGTATTCTGCGTCATTCTATCACATTTGTTCAATTTATGTCGCTCCTATTTCAGATAGCGTATTGGCCTTGGCGGCACCTCAAAGCGCATGAAATGACGAGTAAAATGCTCTATTAATCTTCTAGAGTAGGGCAAACAGAGACCCGATTAGATCATTTTATATTATGGTTAATTTAAGAATTCAGCGAAACTCTATCACACTTGTTCAATTTCCGTAGCTCCAGTTTCAGATAGGGCATTGGGCTAGGCGGCACCTTAAAGCAGATGAAATGACGAGCAAAATGCACTACAAACCTTCTATGATAGGGCAATCAGAGACCCGATTAGATCATTGTATGTTATGGTTAATATAAGAATTCAGCGAAATTCTATCACATTTGTTCAATTTACGTCGCTCCTGTTTCATATAGTGTATTGGGCTCAGCGGCATATTAACGCGCATGAAATGTCGAGTAAAATGCACTACTAAACTTCTAGGATAGGGCAATCAGAGACCCGATTACGTCATCTTATATTATGATTAATATAAGAATTCAGCGTAATTCTGTCACACTTGTTCAATCTATGTCGCTCCAACTTCAGATAGCGTATCGGGATAAGCGGCACCTTAAAGCGCATGAAATGCCGAGCAATATGCACAATTAAACTTCTATGATAGGGCAATCAAAGACCCGATTAGATCATTTTAAATTATGGATATTATATGAATTCAGCGTAATTCTATCACATTTGTCCAATTTACGTAGCTCCAATGTCAGATAGCGTATTGGGCTAGGCGGCACCTTAAAGCGCATGAAATGGCGAATAAAACTCACTACTATCCTTCTCGGATACGGCCATCAGAGACCCAATTAGATCATTTTATATTATGGTTAATATAAGAACTCAGCGAAATTCTATCACATTTGTTCAATTTACGACGCTCCTATTTCAGATAGCGTATTGTGCTAAGCGGCATCCCAAAGCGAATGAAATGGCGAGTAAAATGCACTATTAAACTTCTATGATAGGGCAATCAGAGCCCCGAATAGGTCATCTTATATTATGATTAATATAAGAATTCAGCGTAATTCTATCACATTTCTTCAATTTACGACGCTCCTATTTCAGATAGCGTATTTGGCGAGGCGGCATCTTAATGCTCATGGAATGTCGAGTAAACTGCACTATTTAACTTCTATGATAGGGCAATCAGAGACCCGATTAGCTCATTTTATATTATGGTTAATATAAGAATTCAGTGAAATTCTATCACACTTGTTCAATTTACGTCGCTCCAACTTCAGATAGCGTATTGGCCTAGGCGACAACGTAAAGAGCGTCGAATGACGTGTAAAATGCACTAGTAATGTTCTATGATAGGGCAATCAGAGACCCGATTAGATCATTCTATAATATTGTTAATATAAGAATTCAGCGAAATTCTATCACATTTGTTCTATTTACGTCGCTCCTATTTCAGATAGCGTATTGGGCTAAGCGGCATCTTAAAGCGCATGAAATTTCGAGCAAAATGCACTACCAAACTTCTAGGATAGGGCAATCAGAGACTAGATTAGGTCATCTTATATTATGATTAATATAAGAATTCAGTGTAATTCTATCACATTTGTTCAATTTACTTCGCTCCTATTACAGATAGCGTATGGGTCTAAGCGGCACCTTAAAGCGCATGACATGTCGAGTAAAATGCACTACTAAACTTCTAGGATAGGGCAATCAGACACCCGATTAGATCATCTCATATTACGATTAATATAATAATTCAGCGAAATTCTATCACATTTGTTCAGTTTTCGTTGCTCCAACTTCAGATAGCGTATTGAGCTGTGCGGCACCTTAAAGCGCATGCAATGTCGAGTAAAATGCACTATTAAACTCTATGATAGGGCAATCAGAGACCCGATTAGATAATTTTATATTATGGTTAATATAAGAATTCAGCGAAATTCTATCGCATTTGTTCAGTTTACGTCGCTCCAACTTCAGATAGCGTATTGGGCTAACCGGCACCTTAATGCGCATGAAATGACAAGTAAAATTGACTATTAAACTTCTATGATAAGGCAATCAGAGACCCGATTAGATCATTTTATATTATGGTTACTATAAGAATTCTGCGTAATTCTGCCACATTTGTTCAATTTACGTCGCTCCTACTTCAGATAGCGTATTGGGCTAAGCGGCATCTTAAAGCGCATGAAATGTCAAGTAAAATGCACTGCTAAGTTTCTAGGATAGGGCAATCAGAGGCCCGATTATATCATTTTATATTATGGTTAATATAATAATTCAGCGGAATTCTATCACATTTGTTCAATTTACCTCGCTCCAACTCCAGATAGCGTATTGGGCTAAACGGCACGTTAATGCGCATGACATGACGAGTAAAATGCACTATTAAACTTCTATGATAGGGCAATCAGAGACCCGATTAGATCATTATATATTATTGTTAATATAAGAATTCAACGTAATTTTATCACATTCGTTAAATTTATGTCGGTCCAATTTCAGATAGCGTATTGGGCTAGGCGGCGCCTTAAAGCGCATGAAATGACGAGTAAAATGAACTACTAAACATCTCGGGTAGGGCAATCAGAGACCCGATTAGGTCATCTTATATTATGGTTAATATAAGGATTCAGCGAATTTCTATCACATTTATTCACTTTACGTCGCACCAACTTCAGATAGCGTATTGGGCTAGGTGGCATCTTAAATCGCATGAAATGACGTGTAAAATGCACTACTAAACTTCTCGGATAGGGCTAACAGAGACCCGATTAGGTCATCTTCTATTATGGTTAATATAAGAATTCTGCGTAATGTCTATCACATTTGTTCAATTTACGTCGCTCCTATTTCAGATAGCGTATTGGGCTAAGCGGCATCTTAAAGCGCATGAAATGTCGAGTAAAATGCACTACTAAACTTCTAGGATAGGGCAATCAGAGAACCGATAAGGTCATCTTATGTTTTGATAAATATAAGGATGCAGCGTAATTCTATCACATTTGTTCAATTTACGTCGCTCCTATTTCAGATAGCGTATTGGGCTAGCCGGCATCTTAAAGCCCGTGGAATGACGAGTAAAATGCACTACTAACCTTCTATGATAGGGCAATCAGAGACCCGATTAGATAATTTTATATTATTGTTAATATAAGTATTCAGCGAAATTCTATCACATTTGTTCAATTTACGTCGCTCCTATTTCAGACAGCGTATTGCGCTAGGCGGCACCTTAAAGCGCATGAAATGATGAGTAAAATGCACAATTAAACGTATAGGGTAGGGCAAACAGAGACCCGATTAGGTCATCTTATATTATGGTTAATATAAGAATTCAACGTAATTTTATCACATTTGTTCAGTTTACGTCGCCCCTATTTCAGATAGCGTATTGGGCTAGGTGGCATCTTAAAGCGCATGAAATGTCGAGTATAATGCACTGTTAAACTTCTAGGGTAGGGCAAACAGAGACCCGATTAGATCATATTATATCATGGTTAATTTAAGAATTCAGCGAAACTCTATCACACTTGTTCAATTTACGTAGCTCATATATCAGATAGCGTATTGGGCTAGGCGGCATCTTAAAGCGCATGAAATGTCGAGTGAAATGCACTACTAAACTTCTAGGATAGGGCAATCAGTGACGCGCTTAGATCATCTTATATTATGATTAATATTAGAATTCAGTGTAATTCTATCACATTTGTTCCATTTACGACGCTCCTATTACAGATAGCGTATAGGACTAAACGGCACCTTAAAGCGCATGAAATGGCGAGTAAAATGCACTATTAAACTTGTACGATAGGGCAATCAGAGACTCGATTAGATCATGTTATATTATTGTTAATATAAGAATTCAGCGTAATTTTATCACATTTGTTCAATTTACGTCGCCCCTGTTTAATATAGCGTATTGGGCTAAGCGGCACCTTAAAGTGAATGAAATGACAAGGAAAATGCAGTATTAAACTTCTATGATGGGGCAATCAGAGACCCGAATAGATCGTATTATATTATGGTTAATATAAGAATTCTGCGTAATGTCTATCACATTTGTTCAATTTACGTCGCTCCTATTTCAGATAGCGTATTGGGCTAAGCGGCATCTTAAAGCGCATGAAATGACGAGTAAAATCCACTATTAAACTTCTATGATAGGGCAATCGGAGAGCCGATTAGATCATTTTATATTATGGTTAATATAAGAATTCAGCGAAATTCTGTCACATTTGTTCAATTTACGTCGCTCCTGTTTCAGATAGCGGATTGGGCTAAGCGGCACCTTAGAAAGCATGAAATGCCGAGCAAAATGCACTGTTAAACTTCTATGATAGGGCAATCAGAGGACCGAATAGATCGTATTATATTATGGTTAATATAAGAATTCTGCGTAATTCTATCACGTTTGTTCAAATTACGTAGCTCCAATTTCAGACAGCGCATTGGACTAGGCGGCATCTTAAAGCGCATGAAATGTCGAGTATAATGCACTACTAAACTTCTCTGATAGGGCAATCAGAGACCCGAATTGGTCATCTTATACTATGGTTAATATAGGAATTCTGCAAAATTTTATCACATTTACTCAATTTACGTCGCCCCTATTTCAGATAGCGTATTGGGCACGGTGGCATCCTTAAAGCGCATGATGTGTCGAGTAAGATGCACTCTTAAACTTCTAGGGTAGGGCAAACAGAGACCCGATTACATCATTTTATGTTATGGTTACTTTAAGAATTCAGCGAAATTCTATCACATATGTTCAATTTACGTCGCTCCTATTTCAGATAGCGTATTGGGCTAGACGGCATCTTAAAGCGCATGAAATGTCGAGTAAAATGCACTAGTAAACTTCTCGGATAGGGCAATCGGAGACCCGATTAGGTCATCTTATATTATGGTTAATATAAGAATACAGCGAAATTCTATCACAGTTGTTCAATTTACGACGCTCCTATTTTAGATAGCGTATTCGGCTAAGCGGCACCGTAAAGCGCATTAACTGACGAGTACAATGCACTATTAAACTTCTATGATAGGGCAATCAGAGACCCGGTTAGATCATTTTATAATATTGTTAATATAAGAATTCAACGTAATTTTATCACATTTGTTCAATTTATATCGCTCCTATTTCAGATAGCGTATTGGGCGATGCGGCACCTTAAAGCGCATGAAATGACGAGTAAAATGCACTATTAAACTTCTATGATAGGGCAATCAGAGAACCGAATAGATCGTATTACATTTTGGTTAATATAAGAATTCTGCATAATTCTATCACGTTTGTTCAATTTACGTAGCTCCAATTTCAGATAGCGCATTGGACTAGGCGGCATCTTAAAGCGCATGAAATGTCGAGTAAAATGCACTACTAAACTTCTCGGATAGGGCTAACAGAGACCCGATTAGGTCATCTTATATTATGGTTAATATAAGAATACAGCGAAATTCTATCACACTTGTTCAATATACGTCACTCCTATTTTAGATAGCGTAATCGGCAAAGCGGCACCTTAAAGCGCATGAAATGACGAGTAAAATGCAGTATTAAACTTCTATGATAGGGAAATCAGAGACCCGATTAGATCATTTTATATGATGGTTAATTTAAGAATTAAGCGAAACTTTATCACACTTGTTCAATTTACGTAGCTCCAATTTCAGTTGGCGTATTGGGCTAGGCGGCACCTTAAAGCGCATCAAATGACGAGTAAAATGCACTACTTAACTTCTCGGATAGGGCAATCAGAGACCCGATTAGGTCATCCTATATTATGATGGATATAAGAATTCGGCGTAACACTATCACATTTGTTCAATTTACATTGCTCCTATTTCAGATAGCATATTGGGCTAGGCGGCATCTTTAAGCGCGTGGAATGACGAGTACAACGCACTACTAACCTTGTATGATGGGCCAATCAGGGACCCGGTTAGATCATTTTATATTACGGCTAATATAAGAATTCCGCGAAATTCTATTACATTTGTTCAATTTACGACGCTTCTATTTCAGATAGCGTATTGGGCTAAGCGGAATCTTAAAGCGCATGAAATGACGAGTAAAATGCACTGCTAACCTTCTATGATAGGGCAATCAGAGACCCGATTAGATCATTTTCTATTACTATTAATATAAGAATTCAGCATAATTGTATCACATTTGTTCAATTTACGTCGCCCCTATTTCAGATAACGTATTGGGCTAGGCGGCACCTTAAAGCGCATGAAATGACGAGTAACATGCACTATTAAACTTCTATGATAGGGCAATCAGAGGAACGAATAGATCGTATTAAATTATGGTTAATATAAGAATTCTGCGTAATTCTATCACGTTTGTTCAATTTACATCGCTCCTATTTCAGATAGCGTATTGGGCTAGGCGGCGCCTTAAAGCGCATGAAATGACGAGTAACATGCACTATTAAACTTCTATGATAGGGCAATCAGAGACCCGAATAGATAGTATTATGTTATGGTTAATATAAGAATTCTGCGTAATTCTATCACACTTGTTCCATTTATGTCGCTCCTATTTCAGACAGCGTATTGGGCTAGGTGGCATCTTATGGCGCATGAAATGACGAGGAAAATGCACTATTCAACTTCTATGATAGGGCAATCAGAGACCCGAATAGATAGTATTATATTATGGTTAATATAAGAATTCTGCGTAATTCTATCACATTTGTTCAATTTACGTCGCTCCTATTTCAGATAGCGTATTGGGCTAGGCGGCATCTTAAAGCGCGTGGAATGACGAGTAAAATGCACTACTAACCTTCTATGATAGGGCAATCAAAGACCCGATTAGATCATTCTATATTATGGGTAATATAAGAATTCTGCGTAATTCTTTCACATTTGTTCAATTTGTGTCGCTCCTATTTCAGATAGCGTATTGGGCTAGGCGGCTCCTTAGAGCGCACGAAATGACGAGCAAGATGCACTACCAAACTTCTCGGATAGCGCTAACAGAGACCCGATTAGGTCATCTTATATTATGGTTGATATAAGAATTCAGCAAAATTCTATCACATATGTTCAATTTACATCGCTCCTATTTCAGATAGCGTATTGGGCTAGGCGGCACCATAAAGCGCATGAAATGACGAGTAACATGCACTATTAAACTTCTATGATAGGGCAATCAGAGACCCGAATAGATCGTATTATATTATGGTTAATATAAGAATTCTGCGTAATTCTATCACACTTGTTCAATTTATGTCGCTCCTATTTCAGATAGCGTATTGGGCTAGGTGGCATCTTAAAGCGCATGAAATGACGAGGAAAATGCACTATTCCACTTCAATGATAGGGCAATCATAGACCCGATTATATCATTTTATATTATGGTTAATTTAAGAATTCAGCGAAATTTTATCACATTTGTTCAATTTACGTCGCCCCGATTTCAGCTTGCGTATTGGGCTAGGTGGCATCTTAAAGCGCATGAAATGTCGAGTAAAATGCACTATTAAACTTCTAGGGTAGGGCAAACAGAGACACGATTAGATCATTTTATATTATGGTTAATTTAAGAATTCAGCGAAATTCTATCACATTTGTTCAATTTACGTCGCTCCTATTTCAGATAGCGTATTGGGCTAGGCGGCATCTTAAAGCGCGTGGAATGACGAGTAAAATGCACTGCTAACCTTCTATGATAGGGCAATCAAAGACCCGATTAGATCATTCTATATTATGGGTAATATAAGAATTCTGCGTAATTCTTTCACATTTGTTCAATTTGTGTCGCTCCTATTTCAGATAGCGTAGTGTGCTAGGCGGCACCTTAAAGCGCATGAAATGACAAGTAACATGCACTATTAAACTTCTATGATAGGGCAATCAGAGACCCGAATAGATCGTAATATATTATGGTTAATATGAGAATTCTGCGTAATTCTATCACATTTGTTCAATTTATGTCGCTCCTATTTCAGATAGCGTATTGGGCTAGGCGGCTCCTTAAAGCGCACGAAGTGACGTGTAAAACGCACTCCTAAACTTCTCGGATAGGGCAATCATTGACCCGATTAGGTCATCTTATATTATGGTTAATATAAGAATTCAGCGAAATTTTATCACATTTGTTCTATTTACTTCGCCCCTATTTCAGAAAGCGTATTGGGCTAGGTAGCATCTTAAAGCGCATGAAATGTCGAGTAAAATGCACTATTAAACTTCTAGGGTAGGGCAATCAGAGACCCGATTAGGTCATCTTATATTATGGTTAATATATGAATTCAGCGTAATTCTATCACGTTTGTTCAATTTACGTATCTCCAATTTCAGATAGCGGATTCGGATAGACGGCACCTTCAAGCGCATGAAATGACGAGTAAAATGCACTACTAAACTTCTATGGTAGTGCTATCAGAGTCCCGATTAGACCATCTTATATTATTGCTAATTTAAGAATTCATCGTAACTCTATCACATTTGTCCAATTCACGTCGCTCCCACAACAGATATCGTATTGAGCTAGGCGGCATCTTAAAGCGCATGAAATGTCGAATAAAATGCACTACTAACGTTCTCGGAAACGGCCATCAGAGACCCAATTAGATCATTTTATATTATGGTTAATATAAGAATTCAGCGAAATTCTATCACATTTGTTCAATTTACGTCGCTCCTATTACAGATAGCGTATTGGACTGGGTGGCATCTTAAAGCGCATGAAATGTCGAGTAAAATGCACTATTAAACTGCTAGGGTAGGGCAAACAGAGACCCGATTAGATCATTTCATATATTATGGTTAATTTAAGAATTCAGCGAAACCCTATCACACTTGTTCAATTTACGTAGCTCCAATTTCAGTTAGCGCATTGGGCTAGGCGGCACCTTAAAGCGCATGGAATGACGAGTAAAATGCACTATCAAACTTCTATGATAGGGAAATCAGAGACCCGATTAGATCATTTTATATGATGGTTAATTTAAGAATTAAGCGAAACTTTATCACACTTGTTCAATTTACGTAGCTCCAATTTCAGTTAGCGTATTGGGCTAGGCGGCACCTTAAAGCGCATGGAATGACGAGTAAAATGCACTATTAAACTTCTATGATAGGGCAATCAGAGACCCGATTAGATCATTTTATATTATGGGTAATATAAGAATTCTGCGTAATTCGATCACATTTGTTCAATTTACGTCGCTCCTATTTCAGATAGCGTATTGTGCTAAGCGGCATCTTAAAGCGCATGGACTGACGAGTAAAATGTACTATTAGAATTCTATGATAGGGCAATCAGAGACCAGATTAGATCATTCTATATTATGGTTAGTATGGGAATTCTGCGTAATTCTCTCACATTTGTTCAATTTACGTCGCTCCTATTTCAGATAGCGTATTGGGCTAAGCGGCATCTTAGAGCGAATGAAATGACGAGTAAAATGCGTTATTAACCTTCTCGGATAGGGCAATCAGAAACCCGATTAGGTCACCTTATATTATGATTAATATAAGAATTCAGCGTAATTCTATCACACTTGTTCAATTTACGTAGCTCCAATTTCAGATAGCGTATTGGGCTTGACGGCACCTTAAAGCGTATGAAGTGGCGAGCAAAATGCACTATTAAACTTCTATGATAGGGCAATCAGAGACCCGATTAGATCATTTTATATTATGGTTAATATAAGAATTCAGTGAAATTCTATCACATTTGTTCAATTTACGACGCTCCTATTTGAGATAGCATATTGGGCTAAGCGGCATCATAAAGCGCATGAAATGACGAGAAAAAGGAACTATTCAGCTTCTATGATGGGGTAATCAGAGAACCGAGTAGATCATATTATATTATGGTTAATATAAGAATTCTGCGTAATTCTATCACGTTTGTTCAATTTACGTAGCTCCAATTTCAGATAGCGTATTGGGCTATGTGGCATCTTAAAGCGCATCAGATGCCGAGAAAATGCACTATTAAACTTCTATGATGGGGTAATCAGAGAACCGAGTAGATCATATTATATTATGGTTAATATAAGAATTCTGCGTAATTCTATCACATTTGTTGAATTTATGTCGCTCCTACTTCAGATAGCGTATTGGGCTAAGCGGCATCTTAAAGCGCATTATATGTCGACTAAAATGCACTACTAAACTTCTAGGATAGGGCAATGAGAGACCCGATAAGGTCATCTTATGTTTTGATTAATATAAGAATTCTGCGTAATTCTATCACGTTTGTTTAATTTACGTAGCTCGAATTTCAGATAGCGTATTGGGCTGTCTGGTATCTTAAAGCGCATGAAATTCCGAGCAAAATTCACTATTAAACTTCTATGATAGGGCAATCAGAGACCCGATTAGATCATTTCATATAATTGTTAATATAAGAATTCAACGTAATTTTATCTCATTTGTTCAATTTACGTCGCCCCTATTATAGATAGCTTATTGGACTGGGTGGCATCTTAAAGCGCATGAAATGTCGAGTAAAATGCACTATTAAACTGCTAGGGTAGGGCAAACAGAGACCCGATTAGATCATTTTATATTATGGTTAATTTAAGAATTCAGCGAAACTCTATCACACTTGTTCAATTTACGTAGCTCCAATTTCAGTTAGCGTATTGGGCTATGCGGCACCTTAAAGCGCATGGAATGACGAGTAAAACGAACTATCAAACTTCTATGATAGGGAAATCAGAGACGCGATTAGATCATTTTATATTATTGTTAATATAAGAATTCAGCGTAATTTTATCACATTTGTTCAATTTACGTCGCTCCAACTTCAGATAGCGTATCGGGATAAGCGGCACCTAAAAGCGCATGCAATGGCGAGCAAAATGCACTATTAAACTTCTATGATAGGGCAATCAGAGACCCGATTAGATCATTTTAAGTTATGGTTAATATAACAATTCTGCGTAATTCTATCACATTTCGTCAATTTACGTCGCTCCTATTTCAGATAGCGCATTGGGATATGCGGCACCGTAAATCGCATGAAATGACGAGTAAAATGCACTATCAAGCTTCTATGATAGGGCAATCAGAGAACCGAATAGATCATATTATATTATGGTTAATATAAGAATGCTGCGTAATTCTATCACATTTGTTTAATTAACGTCGCTCATACTACAGATAGCGTATTGGGCTAAGTGGCATCTTAAAGCGCTTGAAATGTCGAGTAAAATGTACTACTAAACTTCTAGGATAGGGCAATCAGAGACCCGATTAGGTCATTTTAAATTATGGTTAATATAAGAATTCAGCGAAATTCTATCACATTTGTTCAATTTACGTCGCTCCTATTTCAGATAGCGTATTGGGCTAAGCGGCATCTTAAAGCGCATGACATGTCGAGTAAAATGCACTACTAAACTTCTAGGATAGGGCAATCAGAGACCCGATTAGATCATCTTATATTATGATTAATATAAGAATTCAGTGTAATTGTATCACATTTGTTCAATTTACGACGCTCCTATCTCAGATACCGTAATGGACTAAACGGCACCTTAAAGCGCATGAAATAGCGAGGAAAATGCACTATTATACTTCTGTGATAGGGTAATCGGAGACCCGATTAGAGCATCTTATATTATGATTAATATAATAATTCAGTGAAATTCTACTACATTCGTTCAACTTACGACCCTCATATTTCAGATAGCGTATTGGGCTGCGCGGCATCATAAAACCCATGAAATGTCGAGTAAAATGCACTACTAAACTTCACGGATAGGTCAATCAGAGACCCGATTAGATCATTTTATATTATGCTTAACATAAGAATTCAGCGAAATTCTATCACATTTGTTCAATTCATGTCGCTCCTATTTCAGTTAGCGTATTGCGCTTGGCGGCACCTTAAAGTGCATGAAATGACGAGTAAAATGCACTATTAAACTTCTATGATAGGGCAATCAAAGACCCGAATAGATCATATTATATTATGGTTAATATAAGAATGCTGCGTAATTCTATCACATTTGTTTAATCAACGTCGCTCCTACTTCAGATATCGTACTGGGCTAAGCGGCATCTTAAAGCGCATGACATGTCGAGTAAAATGTACTACTAAACTTCTAGGATAGGGCAATCAGAGACCCGATTAGGTCATCTTATATTATGGTTAATATAAGAATTCAGCGAAACTCTATCGCATTTGTTCAATTTACGCCGCTCCAATTTCAGATAGCGTATTTGGCTTGACGGCACCTTAAAGCGCATGAAATGACGAGTAAAATCCACTATTAAACTTCTATGATAGGGCAATCAGAGACCCGATTAGATCATTTTAAATTATGGTTAATATAAGAATTCAGTGAAATTTTATCACATTTGTTCAATTTCCGTCGCTCCTATTTCAGATAGCGTATTGGTCTAAGTGGCACCTTTAAGCGCATGAAATGACGAGTAAAATGCTCTATGAAACTTCTATGATAGGGCAATCAAAGACCCGTATAGATCGTATTATATTATCGTTAATATAAGAATTCTGCGTAATTCTATCACGTTTGTTCAATTTACGTAGCTCCAATTTCAGATAGCGTATTGGGCTAAGTGGCACCTTAAAGCGCATGAAATGACGAGTAAAATGCACTGCTAAACTTCTAGGATAGGGCAATCAGAGACCCGATTAGATCATTTTATATTATGGTTAATATAAGAACTCAGTGTAATTCTATCACATTTGTCCAATTTACGACGCTCCTATTTCAGATACCGTATTGGGCTAAACGTCACCTGGAAGCGCATGAAATGGCGAGTAAAATGCACCATTAAGCTTCTATGATAGGGCAATCAGAGACCCGATCAGATCATTTTATATCATGGTTAATATAAGAATTATGCGTAACTCTACCACATTTGTTCAATTTACGAAGCTCCAATCTCAGATAGCGGATTGGGCTAGGCGGGACCTTAAAGCGCATCAAATAACGAGTAACATGCGCTGATAAACTTCTAGGATAGGGCAATCAGAGTCCCGATTAGACCATCTTATATTATGGTTAATAAAAGAATTCAGCGTAATTCAATCACACTTGTTCAATTTACGTAGCTCCAATTTCAGATAGCGCATTGGGACATGCGGCACCTTAAAGCGCATGAAATGACGAGTAAAATGCACTATTATACTTCTATGATAGGGCAATTAGAGACCCGATTTGATCATTTTATATTACGGTTAATATAAGAATTCTGCGTAACTCTATCACATTTGTCCAATTTACGTCGCTCCTATTTCAGATAGCGTTTTGGGCTAGGTGGCGCCTTAAAGCGCATGAAATGTCAAGTAAAATGTACTACAAAACTTCTAGGATAGGGCAATGACAGACCCGATTAGGTCATCTTATATTATGATTAATATAAGAATTCTGCGTAATTCTACCACATTTGTACAACTTACGTCGCTCCTATTTCAGATAGCGCATTGGGACATGCGGCACCTTAAAGCGCATGAAATGACGAGTAAAATGCACTATTATACTTCTATGATAGGGCAATTAGAGACCCGGTTTGATCATTTTATATTACGGTTAATATAAGAATTCTGCGTAACTCTATCACATTTGTCCAATTTACGTCGCTCCTATTTCAGATAGCGTTTTGGGCTAAACGTCACCTGAAAGCGCATGAAATGGCGAGTAAAATGCACTATTAAACTTCTATGATAGGTCAATCGGAGATACGATTAGATCATTTTATATTATTGTTAATATAAGAATTCGGCGTAATTTTATCGCATTTGTTCAATTTACGTCGCCCCTATTTCAGATAGCGTATTGGGCTAGTTTGCGTCATAAAGCGCATGAAATGTCGAGTAAAATGCACTATTAAATTTCTAGGGTAGGGCAAACAGAGAGCCGATTAGATCAGTTTATATTATGGTTCATTTAAGAATTCAGCGAAACTCTATCACACTTGTTCAATTTACGTAGCTCCAATTTCAGATAGCGTATTGGGCTAAGCGGCAGCTTAATGCGCATGAAATGACGAGTAAAATGCCCTATTAAACTTCTATGATAGGGCAATCAGGGACCCGATTAGATCATTTTAAATTATGGGTAATATAAGAATTCAACGTAATTTTATCACATTTGTTCAATTTACGTCGCTCCAACTTCAGATAGCGTATCGGGATAAGCGGCACCTAAAAGCGCATGAAATGGCGAGCAAAATGCACTATTAAACTTCTATGATAGGGCAATCAGAGACCCGATCAGATCATTTTATATTATGGTTAATATAAGAATTTAGTGAAATTCTATCACATTTGTTCTATTTACGACGCTCCAATTTCAGATAGCGTATTGGGCTAGGCGGCATCTTAAAGCGCATGAAATGTCGACTAAAATGCACTGTCAAACTTCTATGATAGGGCAATCAGAGACGCGAGTAGATCATATTATATTATTGTTAATATAAGAATTCAGCGTAATTTTATCACATTTGTTCAATTTACGTTGCTCCAACTTCAGATAGCGTATCGGGATAAGCGGCACCTAAAAGCGCATGAAATGGCGCGCAAAATGCACTATTAAACTTCTATGATAGGGCAATCAGAGACCCGATTAGATCATTTTATATTATGGTTAATATAAGAATTCAGTGAAATTCTATCACATTTGTTCAATTTACGACGCTCCTATTTCAGATAGCATATTGGGCTAAGCGGCGTCATCAGTCTCGTTCGAACCGCCGATCCGATTGGAAGCGTTTATACGAAGCGATTAAGTATCCTACGCGTGTGTGTAGTGCGTACGTGTGTTGACAACTAACTGTTGCTTGTGTACACTAAGGCTAGCTTGCCTTACGGCAAGCCCAAACATCTACATGGCACAAATAAATCGACAAGATACGTTAAAATTAAAAATTTCCAAACAAGGGAATAAATACTTAACGAGTAATAACAATGATACAAACAATAACGCCAGTACCTACTGCGAAATGGACATCGATATGCCGTCAAGTAGCGATTTCGTTCCAGCTACAAATAAAAAACGCAAAATTGGAGTGCCCGTTACCTTACGCCCATTAACCTCAGATTTGCAACAAAACAAATGGCTTTCGGACAATATTCCACTTGAAAGTCCATTTAGTTTGCTACCTGAAGTCACCGATGGACCCTCGGAAAGCACTATCAATAAGACTTTACAACCGAAACCGCCTCCAATTTATATTGAAGCTCAAATAATTGAACCTCTGCTTGAGTTTTTGAAAGAAACAGCAGACAACAAATACACAATAAAACAACTACAAAACAACCAAACTAAAATCCAAGCCGACACAACTGAAATTTACAGTAAATTAGTACTAGCTCTTAAGGATAAGAACGCTAATTTTCACACGTATCAGTTAAAGAAGGACCGAGGCTATAAAGTAGTGTTAAGAGGAATACACCCTAAAACTAATGTTGACAGAGTCATCAGTGAATTAAAAGAGCTAAATCACAAGGTAAGACAAATCAACAACATAGTCAAGTACGACACAAAACAGCAGTTACCGCTTTTTTTCATCGAGCTGGAACCAAACGACAACAACAAGGAAATATACAAAGTTGATCGACTATTAAATACTGTAATTTCCTTTGAACCGCCTAAAAAGAAAAGAGACATCCCTCAGTGCATACGTTGTCAAGCCTACGGTCACACAAGAAACTATTGTAACAGAACTCCCGCGTGCGTAAAATGTGCAGGTAAGCATGTAACTTCTAACTGTCCTTTGGAAGGCAAGATTGAAAATGTGAAGTGCTATAACTGCCAAGGTAACCACCCTGCCAGCTATAAAGGATGCATTATAAGGAAACAACTCCAGCAAAAATTGTATCCTGCACTTAGACTAAGAATAAGTGCTAATAACCTTCAATTCCTTCCACAAAACCATATTCTGGACCTCAACAACAACAATAAAGACTGTCAAAGCAACACCATTAAAAAAAGTTATGCTGAAGCATTAGCACCACAATCATCCCAAGTTCAATCTTGCCTCCAAAATCAAAATAAAAATCAAAAAAATAACTCAATGAGTGATATCACTGAAATTAAAAACCTGCTAATTCAATCAACAAAAAACTCAGAACTTATAACAAACATGCTCCTTAAACAAACCAAGCTACTACAACAACAGACGCAACAAATAAACACCATGATACAACTACTAACAGACGTGATATTAAACAAAAACAAAAACTAAACTATGCCTGACGAGCTGAAAATTGTAATCTGGAATGCAAACGGTTTACAACTAAGGACCCAGGAGCTAATACTATTCCTACAAACCAATAACATCGACGTAATCCTTATTTCTGAAACGCACCTAACAGACAAACATTACATTAAAATTCCATTTTATACGATTTATGATACCAAACATCCATCTGGCAAAGGCCACGGTGGTTCCGCAATAATCATCAAGGACAACATTAAACATCATCTTCATAGCAAAACAAATCACACATACTTACAAGCTACTACGGTAAATATCGAAACCTCTAATGGCTCAGTCAAATTAAGTGCTGTCTATTTTCCTCCCAAACACAAGATAACTGTGCAACACTACTCTGAATTTTTCAAGTCACTAGGAAACAAATTTCTTGCCGGTGGAGACTATAACGCTAAACATGAACTATGGGGATCCAAAACTAACTCACCTAGAGGTAAAACTCTTGAAAATATTATACGTAAACTGCACCTAAATGTTCTTTCAACAGGCGAACCAACATACTGGCCAGCAGCACACGACAAAACCCCCGATCAAATAGACTTCGCAATTATCAAAGGACTAAGCCAATCGCACTTTAGAGTCAAATCTAGCCTTGATCTCAGTTCCGATCACACCCCGATCTTGCTAAATTATGCAATTAAACCCGTAGGAATGACAAAAACGCCACCCCTCTGCAACAGCACCACAGACTGGTCACTTTTTAAACAACTTATTGAGGATAAATTAGATTGCAACGTAAGCTTAAAGAACCCAGAACAAATTGAATCCGTCGTAGAAAAATTCACAACTCTAATCCAAGAAGCATGAAGAATCATATTTCAGATAGCGAATTGGGCTAAGCGGCATCTCAAAGCGCATGAAATGGCGAGTAAAATGCACTGTTAAACTTCTAGGGTAGGGTAAACAGAGACCCGATTAGATCATTTTATATTGCGGTTAATATAAGAATTTGCGTAATTCTATCACATTTGTTCAATTTACGTCGCTCCTATTTCAGATAGCGGATTGGGCTAAGTGGCATCTCGAAGCGCATGAAATGGCGAGTAAAATGCACTAATAAACTTCTAGGGTAAGGCAAACAGAGACCCGACTAGATCATTTTATATTACGGTTAATATAAGAATGCAGCGTAATTCTATCACATTTGTTCAATTTACGTCGCTCCTGTTTCAGATAGCGTATTGGGCTAAGCGGCATCTCACAGCGCATGAAATGGCGAGTAAAATTCACTATTAAACTTCTAGGATAGGGCAAACAGACACCCGATTAGATAATTTTATTTTATGGTTAATTTAAGAATTCAGCGAAATTTTATCACATTTGTTCAATTTACGTCGCTCTAATTTCAGATAGCGTATTGCGCTAAGCTGCATCTCAAAGCGCATGAAATGGCGAGTAAAATGCACTATTAAACTTCTAGGGTAGAGCAAACAGAGGCCCGAGTAGATCATTTTATATTACGGTTAATATAAGAATTCAGCGAAATTCTATCACATTTGTTCAATTTACGTCGCTCCTATTTCAGATAGCGTATTGGGCTAAGCGGCATCTCAAAGCGCATGAAATGGCGAGTGAAATGCACTATTAAACTTCTAGGGTAGGGCGAACAGAGAGCCGATTAGATAATTTAATTTTATGGTTAATTTAAGAATTCAGCGAAATTCTATCACATTTGTTCAATTTACGTCGCTCCTATTTCAGATAGCGTATTGGGCTAAGCAGCATCTCAAAGCGCATGTAATGGCGAGTAAAATGCACTATTAAACTTCTAGGGTAAGGCAAACAGAGACCCGATTAGATCATTTTATGTTACTGTTAATATAAGAATTCAGCGAAATTCTATCACATTTGTTCAATTTACGTCGCTCCTATTTCAGATAGCGTATTGGGCTAAGCGGCATCTCAAAGTGCATGAAATGGCGAGTAAAATGCACTATTAAACTTCTAGGGGAAGGCAAACAGAGACCTGATTCGATCATTTTATATTACGGTTAATATAAGAATTCTGCGTAATTCTATCACATTTGTTCAATTTACGTCGCTCCTATTTCAGATAGCGTATTGGGCTAAGCGGCATATCAAAGCGCATGAAAGAGAGAGTAAAATGCACTATTAAACTTCTACGGTAGGGCAAACAGACACCCGATTAGATCATTTTATATTATGGTTAATTTAAGAATTCAGCGAAATTTTATCACATTTGTTCAATTTACGTCGCTCCTATGTCAGATAGCGTACTGGGCTAGGCGGCATCTTAAAGCGCGTGGAATGGCGAGTAAAATGCACTATTAAACTTCTATGATAGGGCAATCAGAGACCCGATTAGGTCAATTTATATTTTGTTTAATATAAGAATTCAGCGAAATTCTATCACATTTGTTCAATTTACGTCGCTCCTATTTCAGGTAGCGGATTGGGCTGAGCGCACTCTGAAAGCGCATGAAATGGCGAGTAAAATGCACTATTAGCCTTCTAGGGTAGGGCAAACAGACACCCGATTAGATCATTTTACATTATGGTTAATATAACAATTCAACGAAATTCTATCACATTTGTTCAATATACGTCGCTCCTATTTCAGATTAGCGTATTGTGCTAAGCAGTATCTCAAAGCACATGAAATGGCGAGTAAAATGCACTATTAAACTTCTAGGGTTAGGCAAACAGAGACCCGATTAGATCATTTTATATTACGGTTAATATAAGAATTCAGCGAAATTCTCTCACATTTGTTCAATTTACGTCGCTCCTATTTCAGATAGCGTATTGTGCTAAGCAGTATCTCAAAGCACATGAAATGGCGAGTAAAATGCACTATTAAACTTCTAGGGTTAGGCAAACAGAGACCCGATTAGATCATTATATATTACGGTTAATATAAGAATTCAGCGTAATTCTATCACATTTGTTCAATTTACGTCGCTCCTATTTCAGATAGCGTATTGGGCTAAGCGGCATCTCAAAGCGCATGACATGGCCAGTTAAATGCACTATTAAACTTCTAGGGTAGTGCAAACAGAGACCCGATTAGATCATTTTATATTATGGTTAATTTAAGAATTCAGCGAAATTCTATCACATTTGTTCAATTTACGTCGCTCCTATTTCAGTTAGCGTACTGGCCTAAACGGCATCTTAAAGCGCGTGGAATGGCGAGTAAAATGCACTATTAAACTTCTATGATAGGGCAATCAGAGACCCGATTAGATCATTTTATATTTTGTTTAATATAAGAATCCAGCGAAATTCTATCACATTTGTTCAATTTACGTCGCTCCTATTTCAGATAGCGTATTGGCCTATGCGGCATCTCAAAGCGCATGAAATGGCGAGTAAAATGCACTATTAAACTTCTAGGGTAAGGAAAACAGAGACCCGATTAGATCATTTTATATTACGGTTAATATAAGAATTCAGCGTAATTCTATCACATTTGTTCAATTTACGTCGCTCCTATTTCAGATAGCGTATTGGGCTAAGCGGCATATCAAAGCGCATGAAATGGCGAGTAAAATGCACTATTAAACTTCTAGGGTAGGGCGAACAAGAGACCCGAGTAGATAATTATATATTTTGGCTATTATAAGAATTAAGCGAAATTCTATCACATTTGTTCAATTTACGTCGCTCCTATTTCAGATAGCTTATTGGGCTAAACGGCATCTCAAAGCGCATGACATGGCGAGTAAAATGCACTATTAAACTTCTAGGTTAGTGTAAACAGAGACCCGATTAGATCATTTTATATTATGGTTAATTTAAGAATTCAGCGAAATTCTATCACATTCGTTCAATTTACGTCGCTCCTATTTCAGATAGCGGATTGGGCTAAGCGCACTCTGAAAGCGCATGAAATGGCGAGTAAAATGCGCAATTAAACTTCTACGGTAGGGCAAACAGACACCCGATTAGATCATTTTATGTTATGGTTAATTTAAGAATTCAGCGAAATTCTATCACATTTGTTCAATTTACGTCGCTCCTATTTCAGATAGCGTATTGGGCTAAGCGGCATCTCAAAGCGCATGAAATGGCGAGTAAAATGCACTGTTAAACTTCTAGGGTAGGGCAAACAGAGACCCGAATAGATCATTTTATATTGCGGTTAATATAAGAATTCAGCGTTATTCTATCACATTTGTTCAATTTACGTCGCTCCTATTTCAGATAGCGTATTGGGCTAAGCAGCATCTCAAAGCGCATGAAATGGCGAGTAAAGTGCACCATTAAACTTCTAGGGTTAGGCAAACAGAGACCCGATTAGATCATTTTATATTACGGTTAATATAAGAATTCAGCGTAATTCTATCACATTTGTTCAATTTACGTCGCTCCTATTTCAGATAGCGGATTGGGATAAGCGGCATCTCAAAGCGCATGAAATGGCGAGTAAAATGCACTATTAAACTTCTAGGGTAGGGCAAACAAACACCCGATTAGATCATTTTACATTATGGTTAATTTAAGAATTTGCGTAATTCTATCACATTTGTTCAATTTACGTCGCTCCTGTTTCAGATAGCGTATTGGGCTAAGCGGCATCTCAAAGCGCATGAAATGGCGAGTAAAGTGCAGTATTAAACTTCTAGGGGAAGGCAAACAGTGACCTGATTAGATCATTTTATATTACGGTTAATATAAGAACTCTGCGTAATTCTATCACATTTGTTCAATTTACGTCGCTCCTATTTCAGACAGCGTATTGGGCTAAGCGGCATACCAAAGCGCATGAAATAGAGAGTAAAATGCACTATTAAACTTCTACGGTAGGGCAAACAGACACCCGATTAGATCATTTTATATTATGGTTAATTTAAGAATTCAGCGAAATTTTATCACATTTGTTCAATTTACGTCGCTCCTATGTCAGATAGCGTACTGGGCTAGGCGGCATCTTAAAGCGCGTGGAATGGCGAGTAAAATGCACTATTAAACTTCTATGATAGGGCAATGAGAGACCCGATTAGATCAATTTATATTTTGTTTAATATAAGAATTCAGCGAAATTCTATCACATTTGTTCAATTTACGTCGCTCCTATTTCAGATAGCGTATTGGGCTACGCGCCATCTCAAAGCGCATGAAATGACGAGTGAAATGCACTAATAAACTTCTAGGGTAAGGCAAACAGAGACCCGATTAGATCATTTTATTTTATGGTTAATTTAAGAATTCAGCGAAATTCTATCACATTTGTTCAATTTACGTCGCTCTAATTTCAGATAGCGTATTGCGCTAAGCGGCATCTCAAAGCGCATGAAATGGCGAGTAAAATGCACTATTAAACTTCTAGGGTAGAGCAAACAGAGGCCCGAGTAGATCATTTTATATTACGGTTAATATAAGAATTCACCGAAATTCTATCACATTTGTTCAATTTACGTCGCTCCTATTTCAGATAGCGGATTGGGCTGAGCGCACTCTGAAAGCGCATGAAATGGCGAGTAAAATGCACTATTAAACTTCTAGGGTAGGGCAAACAGACACCCGATTAGATCATTTTACATTATGGTTAATTTAAGAATTTGCGTAATTCTATCACATTTGTTCAATTTACGTCGCTCCTATTTCAGATAGCGTATTGGGCTAAGCGGCATCTCAAAGCGCATGAAATGGCGAGTAAAATGCACTATTAAACTTCTAGGGTAGGGCAAACAGAGACCCGATTAGATCATTTTATATTACCGTTAATATAAGAATTCAGCGAAATTCTATCACATTTTTCAATTTACGTCGCTCCTATTTCAGATAGCGTATTGGGCTAAGGGGCATCGCAAAGCGCATGAAATGGCGAGTGAAATGCACTATTAAACTTCTAGGGTAGGGCGAACAGAGAGCCGATTAGATCATTTTACATTATGGTTAATATAAGAATTCAGCGAAATTCTATCACATTTGTTCAATTTACGTCGCTCCTATTTCAGATAGCGAATTGGGCTAAGCGGCATCTCAAAGCGCATGAAATGGCGAGTAAAATGCACTGTTAAACTTCTAGGGTAGGGTAAACAGAGACCCGATTAGATCATTTTATATTGCGGTTAATATAAGAATTTGCGTAATTCTATCACATTTGTTCAATTTACGTCGCTCCTATTTCAGATAGCGTATTGGGCTAAGCGGCATCTCAAAGCGCATGAAATGGCGAGTAAAATGCACTATTAAACTTCTAGGGTAGGGCAAACAGAGACCCGATTAGATCATTTTATATTATGGTTAATTTAAGAATTCAGCGAAATTCTATCACATTTGTTCAATTTACGGCGCTCCTATTTCAGATAGCGTATTGGGCTAAGCAGCATCTCAAAGCGCATGTAATGGCGAGTAAAATGCACTATTAAACTTCTAGGGTAAGGCAAACAGAGACCCGATTAGATCATTTTATGTTACTGTTAATATAAGAATTCTGCGTAATTCTATCACATTTGTTCAATTTACGTCGCTCCTATTTCAGATAGCGTATTGGGCTAAGCGGCATCTCAAAGCGCATGAAATAGCGAGTAAAATGCACTATTAAACTTCTAGGGGAAGGCAAACAGAGACCTGATTAGATCATTTTATATTACGGTTAATATAAGAATTCTGCGTAATTCTATCACATTTGTTCAATTTACGTCGCTCCTATTTCAGATAGCGTATTGGGCTAAGCAGCATACCAAAGCGCATGAAATAGAGAGTAAGATGCACTATTAAGCTTCTACGGTAGGGCAAACAGACACCCTATTAGATCATTTTATATTATGGTTAATTCAAGAATTCAGCGAAATTTTATCACATTTGTTCAATTTACGTCGCTCCTATGTCAGATAGCGTACTGGGCTAGGCGGCATCTTAAAGCGCGTGGAATGGCGAGTAAAATGCACTATTAAACTTCTATGATAAGGCAATGAGAGACCCGATTAGATCAATTTATATTTTGTTTAATATAAGAATTCAGCGAAATTCTATCACATTTGTTCAATTTACGTCGCTCCTATTTCAGATAGCGTATTGGGCTGAGCGGCATCTCAAAGTGCATGAAATGGCGAGTAAAATGCACTATTAAACTTCTAGGATAGGGCAAACAGACACCCGATTAGATTATTTTATTTTATGGTTAATTTAAGAATTCAGCGAAATTCTATCACATTTGTTCAATTTACGTCGCTCTAATTTCAGATAGCGTATTGCGCTAAGCGGCATCTCAAAGCGCATGAAATGGCGAGTAAAATGCACTATTAAACTTCTAGGGTAGAGCAAACAGAGGCCCGAGTAGATCATTTTATATTACGGTTAATATAAGAATTCACCGAAATTCTATCACATTTGTTCAATTTACGTCGCTCATATTTCAGATAGCGGATTGGGCTGAGCGCACTTTGAAAGCGCATGAAATGGCGAGTAAAATGCACTATTAAACTTCTACGGTAGGGCAAACAGACACCCGATTAGATCATTTTATATTATGGTTAATTTAAGAATTCAGCGAAATTCTATCACATTTGTTCAATTTACGTCGCTCCTATTTCAGACAGCGTATTGGGCTAAGCGGCATCTCAAAGCGCATGAAATGGCGAGTAAAATGCACTGTTAATCTTCTGGTGTAAGGCAAACAGAGACCCGATTAGATCATTTTATATTACGGTTAATATAAGAATTCAGCGAAATTCTATCACATTTGTTCAATTTACGTCGCTCCTATTTCAGATAGCGTATTGGCCTATGCGGCATCTCAAAGCGCATGAAATGGCGAGTAAAATGCACTATTAAACTTCTAGGGTAAGGAAAACAGAGACCCGATTAGATCATTTTATATTACGGTTAATATAAGAATTCAGCGTAATTCTATCACATTTGTTCAATTTACGTCGCTCCTATTTCAGATAGCGTATTGGGCTAAGCAGCATCTCAAAGCGCATGAAATGGCGAGTAAAGTGCACCATTAAACTTCTAGGGTTAGGCAAACAGAGACCCGATTAGATCATTTTATATTACGGTTAATATAAGAATTCAGCGTAATTCTATCACATTTGTTCAATTTACGTCGCTCCTATTTCAGATAGCGGATTGGGCTAAGCGGCATCTCAAAGCGCATGAAATGGCGAGTAAAATGCACTATTAAACTTCTAGGGTAGGGCGAACAAGAGACCCGATTAGATAATTATATATTTTCGTTATTATAAGAATTAAGCGAAATTCTATCACATTTGTTCAATTTACGTCGCTCCTATTTCAGATAGCTTATTGGGCTAAACGGCATCTCAAAGCGCATGACATGGCGAGTAAAATGCACTATTAAACTTCTAGGTTAGTGTAAACAGAGACCCGATTAGATCATTTTATATTATGGTTAATTTAAGAATTCAGCGAAATTCTATCACATTCGTTCAATTTACGTCGCTCCTATTTCAGATAGCGGATTGGGCTAAGCGCACTCTGAAAGCGCATGAAATGGCGAGTAAAATGCGCAATTAAACTTCTACGGTAGGGCAAACAGACACCCGATTAGATCATTTTATATTATGGTTAATTTAAGAATTCAGCGAAATTCTATCACATTTGTTCAATTTACGTCGCTCCTATTTCAGATAGCGTATTGGGCTAAGCGGCACCTCAAAGCGCATGAAATGGCGAGTAAAATGCACTGTTAAACTTCTAGGGTAGGGCAAACAGAGACCCGAATAGATCATTTTATATTGCGGTTAATATAAGAATTCAGCGTTATTCTATCACATTTGTTCAATTTACGTCGCTCCTATTTCAGATAGCGTATTGGGCTAAGCAGCATCTCAAAGCGCATGAAATGGCGAGTAAAGTGCACCATTAAACTTCTAGGGTTAGGCAAACAGAGACCCGATTAGATCATTTTATATTACGGTTAATATAAGAATTCAGCGTAATTCTATCACATTTGTTCAATTTACGTCGCTCCTATTTCAGATAGCGGATTGGGATAAGCGGCATCTCAAAGCGCATGAAATGGCGAGTAAAATGCACTATTAAACTTCTAGGGTAGGGCAAACAAACACCCGATTAGATCATTTTACATTATGGTTAATTTAAGAATTTGCGTAATTCTATCACATTTGTTCAATTTACGTCGCTCCTGTTTCAGATAGCGTATTGGGCTAAGCGGCATCTCAAAGCGCATGAAATGGCGAGTAAAGTGCAGTATTAAACTTCTAGGGGAAGGCAAACAGTGACCTGATTAGATCATTTTATATTACGGTTAATATAAGAACTCTGCGTAATTCTATCACATTTGTTCAATTTACGTCGCTCCTATTTCAGATAGCGTATTGGGCTAAGCGGCATACCAAAGCGCATGAAATAGAGAGTAAAATGCACTATTAAACTTCTACGGTAGGGCAAACAGACACCCGATTAGATCATTTTATATTATGGTTAATTTAAGAATTCAGCGAAATTTTATCACATTTGTTCAATTTACGTCGCTCCTATGTCAGATAGCGTACTGGGCTAGGCGGCATCTTAAAGCGCGTGGAATGGCGAGTAAAATGCACTATTAAACTTCTATGATAGGGCAATCAGAGACCCGATTAGATCAATTTATATTTTGTTTAATATAAGAATTCAGCGAAATTCTATCACATTTGTTCAATTTACGTCGCTCCTATTTCAGATAGCGTATTGGGCTACGCGCCATCTCAAAGCGCATGAAATGACGAGTGAAATGCACTAATAAACTTCTAGGGTAAGGCAAACAGAGACCCGATTAGATCATTTTATTTTATGGTTAATTTAAGAATTCAGCGAAATTCTATCACATTTGTTCAATTTACGTCGCTCTAATTTCAGATAGCGTATTGCGCTAAGCGGCATCTCAAAGCGCATGAAATGGCGAGTAAAATGCACTATTAAACTTCTAGGGTAGAGCAAACAGAGGCCCGAGTAGATCATTTTATATTACGGTTAATATAAGAATTCAGCGAAATTCTATCACATTTGTTCAATTTACGTCGCTCATATTTCAGATAGCGGATTGGGCTGAGCGCACTCTGAAAGCGCATGAAATGGCGAGTAAAATGCACTATTAAACTTCTAGGGTAGGGCAAACAGACACCCGATTAGATCATTTTACATTATGGTTAATTTAAGAATTTGCGTAATTCTATCACATTTGTTCAATTTACGTCGCTCCTATTTCAGATAGCGTATTGGGCTAAGCGGCATCTCAAAGCGCATGAAATGGCGAGTAAAATGCACTATTAAACTTCTAGGGTAGGGCAAACAGAGACCCGATTAGATCATTTTATATTACCGTTAATATAAGAATTCAGCGAAATTCTATCACATTTTTCAATTTACGTCGCTCCTATTTCAGATAGCGTATTGGGCTAAGGGGCATCGCAAAGCGCATGAAATGGCGAGTGAAATGCACTATTAAACTTCTAGGGTAGGGCGAACAGAGAGCCGATTAGATCATTTTACATTATGGTTAATATAAGAATTCAGCGAAATTCTATCACATTTGTTCAATTTACGTCGCTCCTATTTCAGATAGCGAATTGGGCTAAGCGGCATCTCAAAGCGCATGAAATGGCGAGTAAAATGCACTGTTAAACTTCTAGGGTAGGGTAAACAGAGACCCGATTAGATCATTTTATATTGCGGTTAATATAAGAATTTGCGTAATTCTATCACATTTGTTCAATTTACGTCGCTCCTATTTCAGATAGCGTATTGGGCTAAGCGGCATCTCAAAGCGCATGAAATGGCGAGTAAAATGCACTATTAAACTTCTAGGGTAGGGCAAACAGAGACCCGATTAGATCATTTTATATTATGGTTAATTTAAGAATTCAGCGAAATTCTATCACATTTGTTCAATTTACGGCGCTCCTATTTCAGATAGCGTATTGGGCTAAGCAGCATCTCAAAGCGCATGTAATGGCGAGTAAAATGCACTATTAAACTTCTAGGGTAAGGCAAACAGAGACCCGATTAGATCATTTTATGTTACTGTTAATATAAGAATTCTGCGTAATTCTATCACATTTGTTCAATTTACGTCGCTCCTATTTCAGATAGCGTATTGGGCTAAGCGGCATCTCAAAGCGCATGAAATAGCGAGTAAAATGCACTATTAAACTTCTAGGGGAAGGCAAACAGAGACCTGATTAGATCATTTTATATTACGGTTAATATAAGAATTCTGCGTAATTCTATCACATTTGTTCAATTTACGTCGCTCCTATTTCAGATAGCGTATTGGGCTAAGCAGCATACCAAAGCGCATGAAATAGAGAGTAAGATGCACTATTAAACTTCTACGGTAGGGCAAACAGACACCCTATTAGATCATTTTATATTATGGTTAATTCAAGAATTCAGCGAAATTTTATCACATTTGTTCAATTTACGTCGCTCCTATGTCAGATAGCGTACTGGGCTAGGCGGCATCTTAAAGCGCGTGGAATGGCGAGTAAAATGCACTATTAAACTTCTATGATAAGGCAATCAGAGACCCGATTAGATCAATTTATATTTTGTTTAATATAAGAATTCAGCGAAATTCTATCACATTTGTTCAATTTACGTCGCTCCTATTTCAGATAGCGTATTGGGCTAAGCGGCATCTCAAAGCGCATGAAATGGCGAGTAAAATGCACTATTAAACTTCTAGGATAGGGCAAACAGACACCCGATTAGATCATTTTATTTTATGGTTAATTTAAGAATTCAGCGAAATTCTATCACATTTGTTCAATTTACGTCGCTCTAATTTCAGATAGCGTATTGCGCTAAGCGGCATCTCAAAGCGCATGAAATGGCGAGTAAAATGCACTATTAAACTTCTAGGGTAGAGCAAACAGAGGCCCGAGTAGATCATTTTATATTACGGTTAATATAAGAATTCACCGAAATTCTATCACATTTGTTCAATTTACGTCGCTCATATTTCAGATAGCGGATTGGGCTGAGCGCACTCTGAAAGCGCATGAAATGGCGAGTAAAATGCACTATTAAACTTCTACGGTAGGGCAAACAGACACCCGATTAGATCATTTTATATTATGGTTAATTTAAGAATTCAGCGAAATTCTATCACATTTGTTCAATTTACGTCGCTCCTATTTCAGACAGCGTATTGGGCTAAGCGGCATCTCAAAGCGCATGAAATGGCGAGTAAAATGCACTGTTAATCTTCTGGTGTAAGGCAAACAGAGACCCGATTAGATCATTTTATATTACGGTTAATATAAGAATTCAGCGAAATTCTATCACATTTGTTCAATTTACGTCGCTCCTATTTCAGATAGCGTATTGGCCTATGCGGCATCTCAAAGCGCATGAAATGGCGAGTAAAATGCACTATTAAACTTCTAGGGTAAGGAAAACAGAGACCCGATTAGATCATTTTATATTACGGTTAATATAAGAATTCAGCGTAATTCTATCACATTTGTTCAATTTACGTCGCTCCTATTTCAGATAGCGTATTGGGCTAAGCAGCATCTCAAAGCGCATGAAATGGCGAGTAAAGTGCACCATTAAACTTCTAGGGTTAGGCAAACAGAGACCCGATTAGATCATTTTATATTACGGTTAATATAAGAATTCAGCGTAATTCTATCACATTTGTTCAATTTACGTCGCTCCTATTTCAGATAGCGGATTGGGCTAAGCGGCATCTCAAAGCGCATGAAATGGCGAGTAAAATGCACTATTAAACTTCTAGGGTAGGGCGAACAAGAGACCCGATTAGATAATTATATATTTTGGCTATTATAAGAATTAAGCGAAATTCTATCACATTTGTTCAATTTACGTCGCTCCTATTTCAGATAGCTTATTGGGCTAAACGGCATCTCAAAGCGCATGACATGGCGAGTAAAATGCACTATTAAACTTCTAGGTTAGTGTAAACAGAGACCCGATTAGATCATTTTATATTATGGTTAATTTAAGAATTCAGCGAAATTCTATCACATTCGTTCAATTTACGTCGCTCCTATTTCAGATAGCGGATTGGGCTAAGCGCACTCTGAAAGCGCATGAAATGGCGAGTAAAATGCGCAATTAAACTTCTACGGTAGGGCAAACAGACACCCGATTAGATCATTTTATATTATGGTTAATTTAAGAATTCAGCGAAATTCTATCACATTTGTTCAATTTACGTCGCTCCTATTTCAGATAGCGTATTGGGCTAAGCGGCACCTCAAAGCGCATGAAATGGCGAGTAAAATGCACTGTTAAACTTCTAGGGTAGGGCAAACAGAGACCCGAATAGATCATTTTATATTGCGGTTAATATAAGAATTCAGCG
Organism: Macropis europaea; assembly: GCA_916610135.2. Classification (NCBI taxonomy): domain Eukaryota; kingdom Metazoa; phylum Arthropoda; class Insecta; order Hymenoptera; family Melittidae; genus Macropis; species Macropis europaea. The sequence goes on along the minus strand of CAKAJE020001193.1, from coordinate 1,652 downwards.
TAATTCTATCACATTTGTTCAATTTACGTCGCTCCTATTTCAGATAGCGTATTGGGCTAAGCAGCATCTCAAAGCGCATGAAATCGCGAGTAAAGTGCACCATTAAACTTCTAGGGTTAGGCAAACAGAGACCCGATTAGATCATTTTATATTACGGTTAATATAAGAATTCAGCGTAATTCTATCACATTTGTTCAATTTACGTCGCTCCTATTTCAGATAGCGGATTGGGCTAAGCGGCATCTCAAAGCGCATGAAATGGCGAGTAAAATGCACTATTAAACTTCTAGGGGTAGGGCGAACAAGAGACCCGAGTAGATAATTATATATTTTGGCTATTATAAGAATTAAGCGAAATTCTATCACATTTGTTCAATTTACGTCGCTCCTATTTCAGATAGCTTATTGGGCTAAACGGCATCTCAAAGCGCATGACATGGCGAGTAAAATGCACTATTAAACTTCTAGGTTAGTGTAAACAGAGACCCGATTAGATCATTTTATATTATGGTTAATTTAAGAATTCAGCGAAATTCTATCACATTCGTTCAATTTACGTCGCTCCTATTTCAGATAGCGGATTGGGCTAAGCGCACTCTGAAAGCGCATGAAATGGCGAGTAAAATGCGCAATTAAACTTCTACGGTAGGGCAAACAGACACCCGATTAGATCATTTTATATTATGGTTAATTTAAGAATTCAGCGAAATTCTATCACATTTGTTCAATTTACGTCGCTCCTATTTCAGATAGCGTATTGGGCTAAGCGGCACCTCAAAGCGCATGAAATGGCGAGTAAAATGCACTGTTAAACTTCTAGGGTAGGGCAAACAGAGACCCGAATAGATCATTTTATATTGCGGTTAATATAAGAATTCAGCGTAATTCTATCACATTTGTTCAATTTACGTCGCTCCTATTTCAGATAGCGTATTGGGCTAAGCAGCATCTCAAAGCGCATGAAATGGCGAGTAAAGTGCACCATTAAACTTCTAGGGTTAGGCAAACAGAGACCCGATTAGATCATTTTATATTACGGTTAATATAAGAATTCAGCGTAATTCTATCACATTTGTTCAATTTACGTCGCTCCTATTTCAGATAGCGGATTGGGCTAAGCGGCATCTCAAAGCGCATGAAATGGCGAGTAAAATGCACTATTAAACTTCTAGGGTAGGGCAAACAGACACCCGATTAGATCATTTTACATTATGGTTAATTTAAGAATTTGCGTAATTCTATCACATTTGTTCAATTTACGTCGCTCCTATTTCAGATAGCGTATTGGGCTAAGCGGCATCTCAAAGCGCATGAAATGGCGAGTAAAATGCACCATTAAACTTCTAGGGTTAGGCAAACAGAGACCCGATTAGATCATTTTATATTATGGTTAATTTAAGAATTCAGCGTAATTCTATCACATTTGTTCAATTTACGTCGCTCCTATTTCAGATAGCGTATTGGGCTAAGCAGCATCTCAAAGCGCATGTAATGGCGAGTAAAATGCACTATTAAACTTCTAGGGTAAGGCAAACAGAGACCCGGTTAGATCATTTTATATTACTGTTAATATAAGAATTCAGCGAAATTCTATCACATTTGTTCAATTTACGTCGCTCCTATTTCAGATAGCGTATTGGGCTAAGGGGCGC
>CAKAJE020001192.1:0-91906 GCA_916610135.2 Macropis europaea | reverse complement strand
CCCTAGAAGTTTAATAGTGCATTTTACTTGCCATTTCATGCGCTTTGAGATGCCGCTTAGCCCAATACGCTATCTGAAATATGAGCGACGTAAATTGAACAAATGTGATAGAGTTTCGCTGAATTCTTATATTAACCTTAATGTAAAATGATCTAATCGGATCTTTGTTCGCCGTACCCTAGAAGTTTAATAGTGCATTTCACTCGTCATTTCATGCGCTTTGCGATGCCGCTTAGCCCATAAGCTATCTGAAATAGGAGCGACGTAAATTGAACAAATGTGATAGAATTTCGCTGAATTCTTATATTAACCAAAATATAAAATGATCTAGTCGGGTCTCTGATTGCCCCATCATAGAAGTTTAATAGTGCATTTAGCTCGCCTTTCCACACGCTTTAAGATGCCGCCTAGCCCAGTACGCTATCTGAAATTGGAGCAACGTAAATTGAACCAATGTGATAGAATTCGCTGAATTCTTAAATTAACCATAACACAAAATGATCTAATTGGGTCTCTGTTTGCCCTACCCTAGAAGTTTAATAGTGCATTTTACTCGCCATTTCTTGCGCTTTGAGATGCCGCTTTGCCCAATAAGCTATCTGAAATAGGAGCGACGTAAATTGAACAAATGTGAGAGAATTTCGCTGAATTCTTATATTAACCAAAATATAAAATGATCTAATCGGGTCTCTGATTGCCCTAGCATAGAAGTTTAATAGTGCATTTTACTCGCCATTCCGAGCGCGTTAAGATGCCGCATAGCCCAATACGCTATCTGAAATAGGAGCGACGTAAATTGAACAAATGTGATAGAATTTTGCTGAATTCTTAAATTAACCATAACATAAAATGATCTAATCGGGTCACTGTTTGCCTTTTCCTAGAAGTTTAATAGTGCATTTTACTCGCCATTTCATGCGCATTGAGATGCCGCTTAGCCCAATACGCTATCTGAAATATCAGCGACGTAAATTGAACAAATGTGAGAGAATTTCGCTGAATTCTTATATTAACCTTAATGTAAAGTGTTCTAATCGGGTCTCTGTTCGCCCTACCCTAGAAGATTAATAGTGCATTTCACTCGTCATTTCATGCGCTTTGAGATGCCGCTTTGCCCAATTAGCTATCTGAAGTAGGAGCGACGTAAATTGAACAAATGTGATAGAATTTCCGTGAATTCTTATATTAACCTTAATGTGAAATGATCTAATCGGGTCTCTGTTCGCCCTAGCCTAGAAGTTTAATAGTGCATTTTAGTCGCCATTTCATGCGCTTTGAGATCCCGCTTAGCCCAATACGCTATCTGAAATAGGAGCGACGTAAATTGAACAAATGTGATAGAATTTCGCTGAATTCTTATATTAACCAAAGTATAAAATGATCTAATCTAGTCTCTGATTGCCCTATCATAGAAGGTTAATAGTGCATTTTACTCGCCATTCCACGCGCTTTAAGATGCCGCCTAGCCCAGTACGCTGTCTGAAATAGAAGCGACGCAAATTGAACAAGTGTGATAGAATCTCGCTGAATACTTATATTAACCTTAATGTAAAATGATCTAATCGGGTCTCTGTTCGCCCTACCCTAGAAGTTTAATTGTGCATGTCACTCGTCATTCCATGCGCTTTGAGATGACGCTTAACCCAATACGCTATCAGAAATAGGAGCGACGTAAATTGAACAAATGTGATAGAATTTCCGTGAAATCTTATATTAAACAAAATATAAAATGATCTAATCGGGTCTCTGATTGCCCTATCATAGAAGTTTAGTAGTGCATTTTACTCGTCATTCCACGCGCTTTAAGGTGCCGCCTAGCCCAGTACGCTATCTGAAATAGGAGCGACGTAAGTTGAACAAATGTGATAGAATTTTGCTGAATTATTAAATTAACCATAATATAAAATGATCTAATCGGGTCTGTGTTTGCCCTACCCTAGAAGTTTAATAGTGCATTTTACTCGACACTTCATGCGCCTTCAGATGCCGATTAGCCCAATAAGCTATCTGAAATAGGAGCGACGTAAATTGAACAAATGTGATAAAATTTCGCAGAATCCTTATGTTAACCAAAGTATAAAATGATCTAATCTGGTCTCTGTTCGCCCTAGCCTAGAAGTTTAATAGTGCATTTTGTTCGCCATTTCATGCGCTTTGTGATGCCGCTTAGCCCAATACGCTATCTGAAATAGGAGCGACGTAAATTGAACAAATGTGATAGAATTTCCCTGAAATCTTATATTAAACAAAATATAAAATGATCTAATCGGGTCTCTGATTGCTCTATCATAGAAGTTTAGTAGTGCATTTTACTCGCCCTTCCACGCGCTTTAAGATGCCTCCTAGCCCAGTACGCTATCTGAAATAGGAGCGACGTAAGATGAACAAATGTGATAGAATTACGCTGAATTCTTATATTAACCGTAATATAAAATGATCTAATCGGGTCTCCGTTTGCCTTATCCTAAAAGATTAATAGCGCATTTTACTCGCCATTTCATGCGCTTTGAGAGGCCGCTTAGCCCAATACGCTATCTGCAATAGGAGCGACGTAAATTGAACAAATGTGGTAGAATTTCGCTGAATTCTTAAATTAACCATAATATAAAATGATCTCATCGGGTCTCTGTTCGCCCTACCCTAGAAGTTTAATAGTGCATTTTATTCGCCATTTCATGGGCTTTGAGATGCCTTGTAGCCCAATACGCTATCTGAAATAGGAGCGACGTAAATTGAACAAATGTGATAGAATTTCCCTGAATTCTTATATTAACCTTAATGTAAAATGATCTAATCGGGTCTCTGTTCGCCCTACCCTAGAAGTTTAATAGTGCATTTTACTCGCCATTTCTTGCGCTTTGAGATGCCGCTTTGCCCAATAAGCTATCTGAAATAGGAGCGACGTAAATTGAACAAATGTGAGAGAATTTCGCTGAATTCTTATATTAACCTTAATGTAAAATGTTCTAATTGGGTCTCTGTTCGCCCTACCCTTGAAGATTAATAGTGCATTTCACTCGTCATTTCATGCGCTTTGAGATGCCGCTTAGCCCATACGCTATCTGAAATAGGAGCGACGTAAGTTGAACAAATGTGATAGAATTTCCGTGAATTCTTATATTAACCTTAATGTGAAATGATCTAATCGGGTCTCTGTTCGCCCTAGCCTAGAAGTTTAATAGTGCATTTTAGTCGCCATTTCATGCGCTTTGAGATCCCGCTTAGCCCAATACGCTATCTGAAATAGGAGCGACGTAAATTGAACAAATGTGATAGAATTTCGCTGAATTCTTATATTAACCAAAGTATAAAATGATCTAATCTAGTCTCTGATTGCCCTATCATAGAAGGTTAATAGTGCATTTTACTCGCCATTCCACGCGCTTTAAGATGCCGCCTAGCCCAGTACGCTGTCTGAAATAGAAGCGACGCAAATTGAACAAGTGTGATAGAATCTCGCTGAATACTTATATTAACCTTAATGTAAAATGATCTAAACGGGTCTCTGTTCGCCCTACCCTAGAAGTTTAATAGTGCATGTCACTCGTCATTTCATGCGCTTTGAGATGACGCTTAACCCAATACGCTATCAGAAATAGGAGCGACGTAAATTGAACAAATGTGATAGAATTTCCGTGAAATCTTATATTAAACAACATATAAAATGATCTAATCGGGTCTCTGATTGCCCTATCATAGAAGTTTAGTAGTGCATTTTACTCGTCATTCCACGCGCTTTAAGGTGCCGCCTAGCCCAGTACGCTATCTGAAATAGGAGCGACGTAAGTTGAACAAATGTGATAGAATTTTGCTGAATTATTAAATTAACCATAATATAAAATGATCTAATCGGGTCTGTGTTTGCCCTACCCTAGAAGTTTAATAGTGCATTTTACTCGACACTTCATGCGCCTTCAGATGCCGATTAGCCCATAAGCTATCTGAAATAGGAGCGACGTAAATTGAACAAATGTGATAAAATTTCGCAGAATCCTTATGTTAACCAAAGTATAAAATGATCTAATCTGGTCTCTGTTCGCCCTAGCCTAGAGAGTTTAATAGTGCATTTTGTTCGCCATTTCATGCGCTTTGTGATGCCGCTTAGCCCAATACGCTATCTGAAATAGGAGCGACGTAAATTGAACAAATGTGATAGAATTTCCCTGAAATCTTATATTAAACAAAATATAAAATGATCTAATCGGGTCTCTGATTGCTCTATCATAGAAGTATAGTAGTGCATTTTACTCGCCCTTCCACGCGCTTTAAGATGCCTCCTAGCCCAGTACGCTATCTGAAATCGGAGCGACGTAAGATGAACAAATGTGATAGAATTACGCTGAATTCTTATATTAACCGTAATATAAAATGATCTAATCGGGTCTCCGTTTGCCTTATCCTAAAAGATTAATAGCGCATTTTACTCGCCATTTCATGCGCTTTGAGAGGCCGCTTAGCCCAATACGCTATCTGCAATAGGAGCGACGTAAATTGAACAAATGTGGTAGAATTTCGCTGAATTCTTAAATTAACCATAATATAAAATGATCTCATCGGGTCTCTGTTTTCCCTACCCTAGAAGTTTAATAGTGCATTTTACTCGCCATTTCATGCGCTTTCAGATGCCGCATAGCCCAATACGCTATCTGAAATACGAGCGACGTAAGTTGAACAAATGTGATAGAATTACGCTGAATTCTTACATTAACCATAATGTAAAATGATCTAATCGGGTCTCTGATTGCTCTATCAAAGAAGTTTAGTTGTGCATTTTACTCGCCCTTCCACGCGCTTTAAGATGCCGCCTAGTCCAGTACGCTATCTGAAATAGGAGCGACGTCAGATGAACAAATGTGATAGTATTACGCTGAATTCTTATATTAATCGTAATATAAATTGATCTAATCGGGTCTCTGTTTGCCCTACCCTAGAAGTTTAATAGTGAATGTTATTCGCCATTTCATGCGCTTTGAGATGCCGCATAGCCTAATACGCTATCTGAAATAGGAGCGACGTAAATTGAACAAATGTGATAGAATTTCCGTGAATTCTTATATTAACCTTAATGTAAAATCATCTAATCGGGTCTCTGTTCGCCCTACCATAGAAGTCTAATAGTGCATTTCACTCGCCATTTCATGCGCTTTGAGATGCCGCTTAGCCCAATACGCTATCTGAAATAGGAGCGACGTAAGTTGAACAAATGTGATAGAATTACGCTGAATTCTTTTATTAACCATAATGTAAAATGATCTGCTCGGGTCACTGTTCGCCCTAGCCTAGAAGATTATAGTTCATTTTATTCGCCATTTCATGCGCTTTTTGATGCCGCTTAGCCAATACGCTATCTGAAATTGGAACAACGTAAATTGAACAAATGTGATAGAATTTCGCTGAATTCTTAAATTAACCATAATATAAAATGATCTAATCGTGTCTCTGATTGCCCTATCATAGAAGTTTAATAGTGCATTTTACTCGCCATTCCACGCCCTTTAAGATGCCGCCTAGCCCAGTACGCTATCTGAAATAGGAGCGACGTAACTTGAACAAATGTGATAGAATCACGCTGCATTCTTATATTATCCGTAATATAAAACGATCTAATCGGGTCTCTGTTTGCCTTATCCTAGAAGTTTAATAGCGCATTTTACTCGCCATTTCATGCGCTTTGAGATGCCGCTTAGCACAATACGCTATCTGAAATAGGAGCGACCTAAATTGAACGAATGTGATAGAATTTCGCTCAATTCTTAAATTAACCATAATATAAAATGATCTAATCGGGTCTCTGTTTGCCCTAAACTAGAACTTTAATTGTGCATTTTACTCGTTATTTCATGCGCTTTGAGATGCCGCTTAGCCTAATACGCTATCTGAAATTGGAGTGATATAAGTTGAAAAAATGTGATAGAATTTCACTGAATTCTTATATTAACCAAAATATAAAATGATCTAATCGGGTCTCTGATTGCCCTATCATAGAAGATTAATAGTGCATTTTACTCGCCACTCCACGCGCTTTAGGATGCCGCCTAGCCCAGTACGCTATCTGAAATAGGAGCGACGTAAATCCAACAAATGTGATAGAATCTTGCTGAATTCTGTAAATTAACCATAATATAAAATGATCTAATCGGGTCTCTGTTTGCCCTACCCTAGAAGTTTAATAGTGCATTTTACTCGCCATTTCCTGCGCTTTGAGATACCGGCCAGCCCAGTACGCTATCTGAAATAGGAGCGACGTAATTTGAAGAAATGTGATAGAATTACGCTGAATTCTTATATTAACCGTAATATAAAATGATCTAATCGGGTCTCTGTTTGCCCTACCCTAGAAGTTTAATAGTCCATTTTATTCGCGATTGCATGCGCTTTGAGATGCCGGTTAGCCCAATACGCTAACTGAAATAGGAGCGACGTAAATAGAACAAATGTGATAGGATTTCCCTGAAATCTTATATTAAACAAAATATAAAATGATCTAATCTGGTCTCTGACTGCCCTATCATTGAAGTTTAACAGTGCATTCTACTCGCCATTCCACGCGCTTTAAGATGCCGCCTAGCCCAGTACGCAATCTGAAATAGGAGCTACGTAAATTCAACAAATGTGATAGAATCTTGCTGAATTCTTAAATTAACCATAATATAAAATGATCCAATCGGGTCTCTGTTTGCCCTACCCTAGGAGTTTAATAGTGCATTTTACTCGCCCTTCCACGCGCTTTAAGATGCCGCCTAGTCCAGTACGCTATCTGTAATAGGAGCGACGTAAGATGAACAAATGTGATAGTATTACGCTGAATTCTTATATTAATCGTAATATAAAATGATCTAATCGGGTCTCTGTTTGCCCTACCCTAGAAGTCTAATAGTGCATTTCACTCGCCATTTCATGCGCTTTGAGATGCCGCTTCGCCCAATACGCTATCTGAAATAGGAGCGACGTAAGTTGAACAAATGTGATAGAATTACGCTGAATTCTTTTATTAACCATAATGTAAAATGATCTGCTCGGGTCACTGTTCGCCCTAGCCTAGAAGATTAATAGTTCATTTTATTCGCCATTTCATGCGCTTTGAGATGCCGCTTAGCCCAATACGCTATCTGAAATTGGAACGACGTAAATTGAACAAATGTGATAGAATTTCGCTGAATTCTTAAATTAACCATAATATAAAATGATCTAATCGTGTCTCTGATTGCCCTATCATAGAAGTTTAATAGTGCATTTTACTCGCCATTCCACGCCCTTTAAGATGCCGCCTAGCCCAGTACGCTATCTGAAATAGGAGCGACGTAAATTGAACGAATGTGATAGAATTTCGCTCAATTCTTAAATTAACCATAATATAAAATGATCTAATCGGGTCTCTGTTTGCCCTACCCTAGAACTTTAATAGTGCATTTTACTCGTTATTTCATGCGCTTTGAGATGCCGCTTAGCCTAATACGCAATCTGAAATTGGAGTGATATAAGTTGATAAAATGTGATAGAATTTCGCTGAATTCTTTTATTAACCATAATGTAAAATGATCTAATCGGGTCTCTGTTTGCCCTACCCTAGGAGTTTAATAGTGCATTTTACTCGCCATTTCATGCGCTTTGAGATGCCGCTTAGCCCAATACGCTATCTGAAATATGAGCGACACGAATTGAACAAATGTGATAGAATTTCCCTGAAATCTTGTATTAAACAAAATATAAAATGATCTAATCGCGTCTCTGATTGCCCTATCATACAAGTTTAATAGTGCATTTTACTCGCCACTCCACGCGCTTTAGGATGCCGCCTAGCCCAGTACGCTATCCGAAATAGGAGCGACGTAAATTGAACAAATGTGATAGAATTTTGCTGAATTCTTAAATTAACCATAATATAAAATGATCTAATCGGGTATATGTTTGCCTTATCCTAGAAGTTTAATAGTGCATTATGCTCGCCATTTCATGCGCTTCGAGATGCCGCTTAGCTCAATACGCTATCTGCAATAGGAGCGACGAAAGTTGAACAAATGTGACAGAATTTCGCTGAATTATTTTATTAACCAGAATGTAAAATGATCTAATCTGGTCTCTGTTCGCCCTACCATAGAAGTCTTATAGTGCATTTCACTCGCCATTTCATGCGCTTTGAGATGCCGCTTAGCCCAATACGCTATCTGAAATAGGAGCGACCTAAATTGTACGAATGTGATAGAATTTTGCTGAATTCTTAAATTAACCATAATATAAAATGATCTAATCGGGTCTCTGCTTGCCCTACCCTAGAAGTTTAATAGTGCATTTTACTCGTCATTTCATGCGCTTTGAGATGCCGCTTTGCCCAATACGCTATCTGAAATAGGAGCGACGTAAATTGAGCGAATGTGATAGAATTTCGCTCAATTCTTAAATTAACCATAATATAAAATGATCTAATCGGGTCTCTGTTTGCCCTACCCTAGAACTTTAATAGTGCATTTTACTCGTTATTTCATGCGCTTTGAGATGCCGCTTAGCCTAATACGCTATCTGAAATTGGAGCGATATACGTTGAACAAATGTGATAGAATTTCACTGAATTCTTTTATTAACCATAATGTAAAATGATCTAATCGGATCTCTGTCCGCCCGAGTCTAGAACTTTAATAGTGCATTTTATTCGCCATTTCATACGCTTTGAGATGCCGCTTTGCCCAATACGCTATCTGAAATAGGAGCGACGTAAATTGAACAAATGTGATAGAATTTCACTGAATTCTTATATTAACCAAAATATAAAATGATCTAATCGGGTCTCTGATTGCCCTACCCTAGAACTTTAATAGTGCATTTTACTCGCCATTCCGAGCGCATTAAGATGCCGCCTAGCCCAGTACGCTATCTGAAATAGGAGCGACGTAAGTTGAACAAATGTGATAGAATTACGCTGAATTCTTACATTAACCATAATGTAAAATGATCTAATCGGGTCTCTGTTTGCACTACCCTAGAAGTTTAATAGTGAATTTCACTCGCCACTTCATGCGCTTTGAGATGCCGCTAAGCACAATAAGTTATCTGTAATAGGAGCGACGTAAATTGAACAAATGTGATAGAATCTTGCTGAATTCTTAAATTAACCATAATATAAAATGGTCTAATCGGGTCTCTGTTTGCCCTACCCTAGAAGTCTAATAGTGCATTTCACTCGTCATTTCATGCGCTTTGAGATGCCGCTAAGCCCAATAAGCTATATGTAATAGGAGCGACGTAAATTGAACAAATGTGATAGAATTTCGTTGAATTCTTATATTAACCAAAATATAAAATGATCTAATCGGGTCTCTGATTGCCCTATCATAGAAGTTTAATAGTGCATTTTACTCGCCATTCCACGCGCTTTAAGATGCCGCATGGCCCAGCACGCTATCTGAATCAGGAGCGACGTAAATTGAACAAATGTGATAGAATTTTGCTGACATCTTAAATTAACCATAATATAAAATGATCTAATCGGGTCTCTGTTTGCCTTACCCTAGAACTTTAATAGTGCATTTTACTCGTCACTTCATGCGCCTTCAGATGCCGCTTAGCCCAATAAGCTATCTGAAATAGGAGCGACGTAAATTGAACAAATGTGATAAAATTTCGCAGAATCCTTATGTTAACCAAAATATAAAATGATCTAATCTGGTCTCTGTTCGCCCTAGCCTAGAAGTTTAATAGTGCATTTTGTTCGCCATTTCATGCGCTTTGTGATGCCGCTTAGCCCAATACGCTATCTGAAATAGGAGCGACGTAAATTGAACAAATGTGATAGAATTTCCCTGAAATCTTATATTAAACAAAATATAAAATGATCTAATCGGGTCTCTGATTGCTCTATCATAGAAGTTTAGTAGTGCATTTTACTCGCCCTTCCACGCGCTTTAAGATGCCGCCTAGCCCAGTACGCTATCTGAAATAGGAGCGACGTAAGATGAACAAATGTGATAGAATTACGCTGAATTCTTATATTAACCGTAATATAAAATGATCTAATCGGGTCTCCGTCTGCCTTATCCTAAAAGTTTAATAGCGCATTTTACTCGCCATTTCATGTGCTTTGAGAGGCCGCTTAGCCCAATACGCTATCTGAAATAGGAGCGACGTAAATTGAACAAATGTGATAGAATTTCGCTGAATTCTTTTATTAACCATAATGTAAAATGATCTGATCGGGTCTCTGATTGCTCTATCATAGAAGTTTAGTAGTGCATTTTATTCGGCCTTCCACGCGCTTTAAGGTGCCGCCTACCCCAGTACGCTATCTGAAATAGGAGCGACGTAAGTTGAACAAATGTGATAGAATTTTGCTGTATTCTTAAATTAACCATAATATAAAATGATCTAATCGGGTCTCTGTTTGCCCTACCCTAGAAGTTTAATAGTGCATTTCACTCGTCACTTTATGCGCTTTGAGATGCCGCTAAGCCCAATACGCTATCGGAAATAGGAGCGACGTAAATTGAACAAATGTGATAGAATTTCGCAGAATTCTTATGTTAACCAAAATATAAAATGATCTAATCTGGTCTCTGTTCGCCCTAGCCTAGAAGTTTAATAGTGCATTTTAGTCGCCATTTCATGCGCTTTGAGATCCCGCTTAGCCCAATACGCTATCTGAAATAGGAGCGACGTAAATTGAACAAATGTGATAGAATTTCCCTGAAATCTTATATTAATCAAAATATAAAATGATCTAATCGGGTCTCTGATTGCCCTATCATAGAAGATTAGTAGTGCATTTTACTCGCCATTCCACGCGCTTTAAGATGCCGCCTAGCCCAGTACGCTATCTGAAATAGGAGCGTCGTAAGCTGAACAAATGTGACAGAATTACGCTGCATTCTTATATTCACCTTAATGTAAAATGATCTCTTCGGGTCTCTGTTCGCCCTACCCTAGAAGTATAATAGTGCATTTCACTCGTCATTTCATGCGCTTTGAGATGCCGCCTAGCCCAATACGCTATCTGAAATAGGAGCGACGTAAATTGAACAAATGTGATAGAATTTCGCTGAATTCTTATATTAACCAAAGTAGAAAATGATCTAGTCTGGTCTCTGATTGCCCTATCATAGAAGTTTAATAGTGCATTTTACTCGCCATTCCACGCGCTTTAAGATGCCGCATGGCCCAGCACGCTATCTGAAACAGGAGCGACGTAAATTGAACAAATGTGATAGAATTTTGCTGACATCTTAAATTAACCATAATATAAAATGATCTAATCGGGTCTCTCTTGGCCCTACCCTAGAAGCTTAATAGTGCATTTTACTCGTCACTTCATGTGCCTTCAGATGCCGCTTAGCCCAATAAGCTATCTGAAATAGGAGCGACGAAAGTTGAACAAATGTGACAGAATTTCGCTGAATTATTTTATTAACCAGAATGTAAAATGATCTAACCGGGTCTCTGTTTGCCCTACCCTAGAACTTTAATAGTGCATTTTACTCATTATTTCATGCGCTTTGAGATGCCGCTTAGCCTAATACGCTATCTGAAATTGGAGTGATATAAGTTGAAAAAATGTGATAGAATTTCGCTGAATTCTTTTATTAACCATAATGTAAAATGATCTAATCGGGTCTCTGTTTGCCCTACCCTAGGAGTTTAATAGTGCATTATGCTCGCCATTTCATGCGCTTTGAGATGCCGCTTAGCCCAATACGCTATCTGAAATATGAGCGACACGAATTGAACAAATGTGATAGAATTTCCCTGAAATCTTGTATTAAACAAAATATAAAATGATCTAATCGCGTCTCTGATTGCCCTATCATACAAGTTTAATAGTGCATTTTACTCGCCACTCCACGCGCTTTAGGATGCCGCCTAGCCCAGTACGCTAACCGAAATAGGAGTGACGTAAATTGAACAAATGTGATAGAATTTTGCTGAATTCTTAAATTAACCATAATATAAAATGATCTAATCGGGTATATGTTTGCCTTATCCTAGAAGTTTAATAGTGCATTATGCTCGCCATTTCATGCGCTTCGAGATGCCGCTTAGCTCAATACGCTATCTGAAATAGGAGCGACGAAAGTTGAACAAATGTGACAGAATTTCGCTGAATTATTTTATTAACCAGAATGTAAAATGATCTAATCTGGTCTCTGTTCGCCCTACCATAGAAGTCTTATAGTGCATTTCACTCGCCATTTCATGCGCTTTGAGATGCCGCTTAGCCCAATACGCTATCTGAAATAGGAGCGACCTAAATTGTACGAATGTGATAGAATTTTGCTGAATTCTTAAATTAACCATAACATAAAATGATCTAATCGGGTCTCTGCTTGCCCTACCCTAGAAGTTTAATAGGGCATTTTACTCGTCATTTCATGCGCTTTGAGATGCCGCTTTGCCCAATACGCTATCTGAAATAGGAGCGACGTAAATTGAGCGAATGTGATAGAATTTCGTTCAATTCTTAAATTAACCATAATATAAAATGATCTAATCGGGTCTCTGTTTGCCTTACCCTAGAACTTTAATAGTGCATTTTACTCGTCACTTCATGCGCCTTCAGATGCCGCTTAGCCCAATAAGCTATCTGAAATAGGAGCGACGTAAATTGAACAAATGTGATAAAATTTCGCAGAATCCTTATGTTAACCAAAATATAAAATGATCTAATCTGGTCTCTGTTTGCCGTATCCTAGAAGTTTAGTATTGCATTTTACTCGCCATTTCATGCGCTTTGAGATGCCGCTTAGCCGAATACGCTATCTGAAATAGGAGCGACGTAAATTGAACAAATGTGATAGAATTTCGCTGAATTCTTAAATTAACTATAATATAAAATGATCTAATCGGGTCACTGATTGCCCTATCATAGAAGTTTAATAGTGCATTTTACTCGCCATTCCACGCGCTTTATGTTGCCGCTTAGCCCAGTACGCTATCTGAAATAGGAGCGACGTAAATTGAACAAATGTGATAGAATTTCCCTGAAATCTTATATTAAACAAAATATAAAATGATCTAATCGGGTCTCTGATTGCCCTATCATAGAAGATGAATAGTGCATTTTACTCGTCATTTCATGCGCTTTGAGATGCCGCTTAGCCCAAGAGGCTATCTGAAATAGGAGCGACCTAAATTGAGCGAATGTGATAGAATTTTGCTGAATTCTTAAATTAACCATAATATAAAATGATCTAATCGAGTCTCTGCTTGCCCTACCCTAGAACTTTAATAGTGCATTTTACTCGTCATTTCATGCGCTTTGAGATGCCGCTTTGCCCAGTACGCTATCTGAAATAGGAGCGACGTAAATTGAACGAATGTGATAGAATTTCGCTCAATACTTAAATTAACAATAATATAAAATGATCTAATCGGGTCTCTGTTTGCCCTACCCTAGAACTTTAATAGTGCATTTGACTCGTCATTTCATGCGCTTTGAGATGCCGCTTAGCCTAATACGCTATCTGAAACTGGAGCGATATAAGTTGAACAAATGTGATAGAATTTCGCTGAATTCTTTTATTAACCATAATGTAAAATGATCTAATCGGATCTCTGTTCGCCCGAGCCTAGAACTTTAATAGAGCATTTTATTCGCCACTTCATACGCTTTGAGATGCCGCTTTGCCCATTACGCTATCTGAAATAGGAGCGACGTAAATTGAACAAATGTGATAGAATTTCACTGAATTCTTATATTAACCAAAATATAAAATGATCTAATCGGGTCTCTGATTGCCCTATCATAGAAGATTAATAGTGCATTTTACTCGCCACTCCACACGCTTTAGGATGCCGCCTAGCCCAGTACGCTATCCGAAATAGGAGCGACGTAAACTGAACAATGTGATAGAATTTTGCTGAATTCTTAAATTAACCATAATATAAAATGATCTAATCGGGTCTCTGTTTGCCCTACCCTAGAAGTTTAATTGTGCATTTTACTCGCCATTTCATGCGCTTTGAGATGCCGCTTAACCCAATACGCTATCTGAAATAGGAGCAACGAAAGTTGAACAAATGTGATAGAATTTCGCTGAATTATTTTATTAACCAGAATGTAAAATGATCTAATCTGGTCTCTGTTCGCCCTAGCCTAGAAGTTTAATAGTGCATTTTGTTCGCCATTTCATGCGCGTCGTGATGCCGCTTAGCCCAATACGCTATCTGAAATAGGAGCGACGTAAATTGAACAAATGTGATAGAATTTCCCTGAAATCTTATATTAAACAAAATATAAGATGATCTAATCGGGTCTCTGATTGCTCTATCATAGAAGTTTAGTAGTGCATTTTACTGGCCCTTCCACGCGCTTTAAGATGCCGCCTAGCCCAGTACGCTATCTGAAATAGGAGCGACGTAAGATGAACAAATGTGATACAATTACGCTGAATTCTTATATTAATCGTAATATAAAATGATCTAATCGGGTCTCTGTTTGCCCTACCCTAGAAGTTTAATAGTGAATTTTATTCGCCATTTCATGCGCTTTGAGATGCCGCATAGCCTAATACGCTATCTGAAATAGGAGCGACGTAAATTGAACAAATGTGATAGAATTTCCGTGAATTCTTATATTAACCTTAATGTGAAATGATCTAATCGGGTCTCTGTTCGCCCTAGCCTAGAAGTTTAATAGTGCATTTTAGTCGCCATTTCATGCGCTTTGAGGTCCCGCTTAGCTCAATACGCTATCGGAAATAGGAGCGACGTAAATTGAACAAATGTGATAGAATTTCGCAGAATTCTTATGTTAACCAAAATATAAAATGATCTAATCTGGTCTCTGTTTGCCTTATCCTAGAAGTTTAATAGTGCATTTTAGTCGCCATTTCATGCGCTTTGAGATCCCGCTTAGCTCAATACGCTATCTGAAATAGGAGCGACGTAAATTCAACAAATGTGATAGAATTTCCCTGAAATCTTATATTAATCAAAATATAAAATGATATAATCGGGTCTCTGATTGCCCTATCATAGAAGATTAGTAGTGCATTTTACTCGCCATTCCACGCGCTTTAAGATGCCGCCTAGCCCAGTACGCTATCTGAAATAGGAGCGACCTAAGTTGAACAAATGTGATAGAATTACGCTGAATTCTTATATTAACCAAAATATAAAATGATCTAATCGGGTCTCTGATTGCCCTATCATAGAAGTTTAGTGGTGCATATTACTCGCCATTCCGCGCGCTTTAAGATGCCGCCTAGCCCAATACGCTATCTGAAATAGGAGCTACGTAAATTGAACAAATGTGATAGAATATCGCTGAATTCTTATATTAACCAAAGTATAAAATGATCTAATCTGGTCTCTGATTGCCCTACCATAGAAGGTTAATAGTGCATTTTACTCGCCATTCCACGCGCTTTAAGATGCTGCCTAGCCCAGTACGCTGTCTGAAATAGAAGCGACGTAAATTGAACAAGTGTGATAGAATCTCGCTGAATACTTATATTAACCTTAATGTAAAATGATGTAATCGGGTCTCTGTTCGCCCTACCCTAGAAGTTTAATAGTGCATTTCACTCGTCATTTCATGCGCTTTGAGATGCCGCCTAGCCCAATACGCTATCAGAAATAGGAGCGACGTAAATTGAACAAATGTGACAGAATTACGCTGCATTCTTATATTAACGGAAGTATAAAATGATCTAGTCTGGTCTCAGTTTGCCCTATCATAGAAGTTTAATAGTGCATTTTACTCGCCATTTCATGCGCTTTAAGATGCCGCATGGCCCAGCACGCTATCTGAAACAGGAGCGACGTAAATTGAACAAATGTGATAGAATTTTGCTGGCATCTTAAATTAACCATAATATAAAATGATCTAATCGGGTCTCTGTTTGCCCTACCCTAGAAGTTTAATAGTGCATTTTACTCGTCGCTTCATGCGCCTTCAGATGCCGCTTAGCCCAATAAGCTATCTGAAATAGGAGCGACGTAAATTGAACAAATGTGATAAAATTTCGCAGAATCCTTATGTTAACCAAAGTATAAAATGATCTAATCTGGTCTCTGTTCGCCCTAGCCTAGAATTTTAATAGTGCATTTTGTTCGCCATTTCATGCGCTTTGTGATGCCGCTTAGCCCAATACGCTATCTGAAATAGGAGCGACGTAAATTGAACAAATGTGATAGAATTTCCGTGAAATCTTATATTAAACAAAATATAAAATGATCTAATCGGGTCTCTGATTGCCCTATCATAGAAGTTTAGCAGTGCATTTTACTTATTATTCCACGCGCTTTAAGGTGCCGCCTAGCCCAGTACGGTATCTGAAATAGGAGCGACGTAAGTTGAACAAATGTGATAGAATCTCGCTGAATACTTATATTAACCTTAATGTAAAATGATCTAATCGGGTCTCTGTTCGCCCTACCCTAGAAGTTTAATAGTGCATTTTGTTCGCCATTTCATGCGCTTTGAGATGCCGCATAGCCCAATACGCTATCTGAAATAGGAGCGACGTAAATTGAACAAATGTGATAGAATTTCCCTGAAATCTTATATTAAACAAAATATAAAATGATCTAAACGGGTCTCTGATTGCTCTATCATAGAAGTTTAGTAGTGCATTTTACTCGCCCTTCCACGCGCTTTAAGATGCCGCCTAGCCCAGTACGCTATCTGAAATAGGAGCGACGTAAGATGAACAAATGTGATAGAATTACGCTGAATTCTTATATTAATCGTAATACAAAATGATCTAATCGGGTCTCTGTTTGCCCTACCCTAGAAGTTTAATAGTGAATTTTATTCGCCATTTCATGCGCTTTGAGATGCCGCATAGCCTAATACGCTATCTGAAATAGGAGCGACGTAAATTGAACAAATGTGATAGAATTTCCGTGAATTCTTATATTAACCTTAATGTGAAATGATCTAATCGGGTCTCTGTTCGCCCTAGCCTAGAAGTTTAATAGTGCATTTTAGTCGCCATTTCATGCGCCTTGAGATCCCGCTTAGCCCAATACGCTATCTGAAATAGGAGCGACGTAAATTGAACAAATGTGATAGAATTTCCCTGAAATCTTATATTAATCAAAATATAAAATGATCTAATCGGGTCTCTGATTGCCCTATCATAGAAGATTAGTAGTGCATTTTACTCGCCATTCCACGCGCTTTAAGATGCCGCCTAGCCCAGTACGCTATCTGAAATAGGAGCGTCGTAAGTTGAACAAATGTGACAGAATTACGCTGCATTCTTATATTCACCTTAATGTAAAATGATCTCTTCGGGTCTCTGTTCGCCGTACCCTAGAAGTATAATAGTGCATTTCACTCGTCATTTCATGCGCTTTGAGATGCCGCCTAGCCCAATACGCTATCTGAAATAGGAGCGACGTAAATTGAACAAATGTGATAGAATTTCGCTGAATTCTTATATTAACCAAAGTATAAAATGATCTAGTCTGGTCTCTGATTGCCCTATCATAGATGTTTAATAGTGCATTTTACTCGCCATTCCACGCGCTTTAAGATGCCGCATGGCCCAGCACGCTATCTGAAACAGGAGCGACGTAAATTGAACAAATGTGATAGAATTTTGCTGACATCTTAAATTAACCATAATATAAAATGATCTAATCGGGTCTCTGTTGGCCCTACCCTAGAAGCTTAATAGTGCATTTTACTCGTCACTGCATGTGCCTTCAGATGCCGCTTAGCCCAATAAGCTATCTGAAATAGGAGCGACGTAAATTGAACAAATGTGATAAAATTTCGCAGAATCCTTATGTTAACCAAAGTATAAAATGATCTAATCTGGTCTCTGTTCGCCCTAGCCTAGAAGTTTAATAGTGCATTTTGTTCGCCATTTCATGCGCTTTGAGATGCCGCATAGCCCAATACGCTATCTGAAATAGGAGCGACGTAAATTGAACAAATGTGATAGAATTTCCCTGAAATCTTATATTAAACAAAATATAAAATGATCTAATCGGGTCTCTGATTGCTCTATCATAGAAGTTTAGTAGTGCATTTTACTCGCCCTTCCACGCGCTTTAAGATGCCGCCTAGCCCAGTACGCTATCTGAAATAGGAGCGACGTAAGATGAACAAATGTGATAGAATTACGCTGAATTCTTATATTAATCGTAATATAAAATGATCTAATCGGGTCTCTGTTTGCCCTACCCTAGAAGTTTAATCGTGAATTTTATTCGCCATTTCATGCGCTTTGAGATGCCGCATAGCCTAATACGCTATCTGAAATAGGAGCGACGTAAATTGAAGAAATGTGATAGAATTTCCGTGAATTCTTATATTAACCTTAATGTGAAATGATCTAATCGGGTCTCTGTTCGCCCTAGCCTAGAAGTTTAATAGTGCATTTTAGTCGCCATTTCATACGCTTTGAGATCCCGCTTAGCCCAATACGCTATCTGAAATAGGAGCGACGTAAAATGAACAAATGTGATAGAATTTCCCTGAAATCTTATATTAATCAAAATATAAAATGATCTAATCGGGTCTCTGATTGCCCTATCATAGAAGAGTAGTAGTGCATTTTACTCGCCATTCCACGCGCTTTAAGATGCCGCCTAGCCCAGTACGCTATCTGAAATAGGAGCGTCGTAAGTTGAACAAATGTGACAGAATTACGCTGTATTCTTATATTCACCTTAATGTAAAATGATCTCTTCGGGTCTCTGTTCGCCCTACCCTAGAAGTATAATAGTGCATTTCACTCGTCATTTCATGCGCTTTGAGATGCCGCCTAGCCCAATACGCTATCTGAAATAGGAGCGACGTACATTGAACAAATGTGATAGAATTTCGCTGAATTCTTTTATTAACCATAATGTAAAATGATCTAATCGGATCTCTGTCCGCCCGAGTCTAGAACTTTAATAGTGCATTTTATTCGCCATTTCATACGCTTTGAGATGCCGCGTTGCCCAATACGCTATCTGAAATAGGAGCGACGTAAATTGAACAAATGTGATAGAATTTCACTGAATTCTTATATTAACCAAAATATAAAATGATCTAATCGGGTCTCTGATTGCCCTAGCATAGAAGTTGAATAATGCATTTTACTCGCCATTCCGAGCGAGTTAAGATGCCACATAGCCCAATACGCTATCTGAAATAGGAGCGACGTAAATTGAACAAATGTGATAGAATTTCGCTGAATTCTTAAATTAACTATAATATAAAATGATCTAATCGGGTCACTGATTGCCCTACCGTAGAAGTTTAATACTGCATTTTACTTGCCATTTCATGCGCTTTGAGATGCCGCTTAGCACAATACGCTATCTGAAATAGGAACGACGTAAATTGAACAAATGCGATAGAATTTCGCTGAATTCTTAAATTAACCATAATATAAAATGATCTAATCGGGTCCCTGTTTGCCCTACCCTAGAAGTTGAATAGTGCATTCCACCCGTCATTTCATGCGCTTTGAGATGCCGCTTAGCCCAATACGCTGTCTGAAATAGGAGCGACGTAAATTGAACAAATGTGATAGAATTTCGCTGAATTCTTATATTAACCAAAGTATAAAATGATCTAATCTAGTCTCTGATTGCCCTATCATAGAAGGTTAATAGTGCATTTTACTCGCCATTCCACGCGCTTTAAGATGCCGCCTAGCCCAGTACGCTATCTGAAATAGGAGCGACGTAAGTTGAACAAATGTGATAGAATTACGCTGAATTCTTACATTAACCATAATGTAAAATGATCTAATCGGGTCTCTGTTTGCACTACCCTAGAAGTTTAGTAGTGCATTTCACGCGCCACTTCATGCGCTTTGAGATGCCGCTAAGCACAATAAGTTATCTGTAATAGGAGCGACGTAAATTGAACAAATGTGATAGAATTTCGCTGAATTCTTATATTAACCAAAATATAAAATGATCTAATTGGGTCTCTGATTGCCCTATCATAGAAGTTTAGTGGTGCATATTACTCGCCATTCCGCGCGCTTTAAGATGCCGCCTAGCCCAATACGCTATCTGAAATAGGAGCCACGTAAATTGAATAACTGTGATAGAATTTCGCTGAATTCTTATATTAACCAAAGTATAAAATGATCTAATCTGGTCTCTGATTGCCCTATCATAGAAGATTAGCAGTGCATTTTACTCGCCATTCCACGCGCTTTAAGATGCCGCCTAGCCCAGTACGCTATCTGAAATAGGAGCGACGTAAGTTGAACAAATGTGATAGAATTACGCTGAATTCTTACATTAACCATAATGTAAAATTATCTAATCGGGTCTCTGTTTGCACTACCCTAGAAGTTTAGTAGTGCATTTCACGCGCCACTTCATGCGCTTTGAGATGCCGCTAAGCACAATAAGTTATCTGTAATAGGAGCGACGTAAATTGAACAAATGTGATAGAATTTCGCTGAATTCTTATATTAACCAAAATATAAAATGATCTAATCGGGTCTCTGATTGCCCTATCATAGAAGTTTAGTGGTGCATATTACTCGCCATTCCGCGCGCTTTAAGATGCCGCCTAGCCCAATACGCTATCTGAAATAGGAGCCACGTAAATTGAATAACTGTGATAGAATTTCGCTGAATTCTTATATTAACCAAAGTATAAAATGATCTAATCTGGTCTCTGATTGCCCTATCATAGAAGGTTAATAGTGCATTTTACTCGCCATTCCACGCGCTTTAAGATGCCGCCTAGCCCAGTACGCTGTCTGAAATAGAAGCGACGTAAATTGAACAAGTGTGATAGAATCTCGCTGAATACTTATATTAACCTTAATGTAAAATGATCTAATCGGGTCTCTGTTCGCCCTACCCTAGAAGTTTAATAGTGCATTTTGTTCGCCATTTCATGCGCTTTGAGATGCCGCATAGCCCAATACGCTATCTGAAATAGGAGCGACGTAAATTGAACAAATGTGATAGAATTTCCCTGAAATCTTATATTAAACAAAATATAAAATGATCTAATCGGGTCTCTGATTGCTCTATCATAGAAGTTTAGTAGTGCATTTTACTCGCCCTTCCACGCGCTTTAAGATGCCGCCTAGCCCAGTACGCTATCTGAAATAGGAGCGACGTAAGATGAACAAATGTGATAGAATTACGCTGAATTCTTATATTAATCGTAATATAAAATGATCTAATCGGGTCTCTGTTTGCCCTACCCTAGAAGTTTAATCGTGAATTTTATTCGCCATTTCTTGCGCTTTGAGATGCCGCATAGCCTAATACGCTATCTGAAATAGGAGCGACGTAAATTGAAGAAATGTGATAGAATTTCCGTGAATTCTTATATTAACCTTAATGTGAAATGATCTAATCGGGTCTCTGTTCGCCCTAGCCTAGAAGTTTAATAGTGCATTTTGGTCGCCATTTCATGCGCTTTGAGATCCCGCTTAGCCCAATACGCTATCTGAAATAGGAGCGACGTAAAATGAACAAATGTGATAGAATTTCCCTGAAATCTTATATTAATCAAAATATAAAATGATCTAATCGGGTCTCTGATTGCCCTATCATAGAAGAGTAGTAGTGCATTTTACTCGCCATTCCACGCGCTTTAAGATGCCGCCTAGCCCAGTACGCTATCTGAAATAGGAGCGTCGTAAGTTGAACAAATGTGACAGAATTACGCTGCATTCTTATATTCACCTTAATGTAAAATGATCTCTTCGGGTCTCTGTTCGCCCTACCCTAGAAGTATAATAGTGCATTTCACTCGTCATTTCATGCGCTTTGAGATGCCGCCTAGCCCAATACGCTATCTGAAATAGGAGCGACGTAAATTGAACAAATGTGATAGAATTTCGCTGAATTCTTATATTAACCAAAGTATAAAATGATCTAGTCTGGTCTCTGATTGCCCTATCATAGATGTTTAATAGTGCATTTTACTCGCCATTCCACGCGCTTTAAGATGCCGCATGGCCCAGCACGCTATCTGAAACAGGAGCGACGTAAATTGAACAAATGTGATAGAATTTTGCTGACATCTTAAATTAACCATAATATAAAATGATCTAATCGGGTCTCTGTTGGCCCTACCCTAGAAGCTTAATAGTGCATTTTACTCGTCACTGCATGTGCCTTCAGATGCCGCTTAGCCCAATAAGCTATCTGAAATAGGAGCGACGTAAATTGAACAAATGTGATAAAATTTCGCAGAATCCTTATGTTAACCAAAGTATAAAATGATCTAATCTGGTCTCTGTTCGCCCTAGCCTAGAAGTTTAGTAGTGCATTTTGTTCGCCATTTCATGCGCTTTGAGATGCCGCATAGCCCAATACGCTATCTGAAATAGGAGCGACGTAAATTGAACAAATGTGATAGAATTTCCCTGAAATCTTATATTAAACAAAATATAAAATGATCTAATCGGGTCTCTGATTGCTCTATCATAGAAGTTTAGTAGTGCATTTTACTCGCCCTTCCACGCGCTTTAAGATGCCGCCTAGCCCAGTACGCTATCTGAAATAGGAGCGACGTAAGATGAACAAATGTGATAGAATTACGCTGAATTCTTATATTAATCGTAATATAAAATGATCTAATCGGGTCTCTGTTTGCCCTACCCTAGAAGTTTAATCGTGAATTTTATTCGCCATTTCATGCGCTTTGAGATGCCGCATAGCCTAATACGCTATCTGAAATAGGAGCGACGTAAATTGAAGAAATGTGATAGAATTTCCGTGAATTCTTATATTAACCTTAATGTGAAATGATCTAATCGGGTCTCTGTTCGCCCTAGCCTAGAAGTTTAATAGTGCATTTTAGTCGCCATTTCATGCGCTTTGAGATCCCGCTTAGCCCAATACGCTATCTGAAATAGGAGCGACGTAAAATGAACAAATGTGATAGAATTTCCCTGAAATCTTATATTAATCAAAATATAAAATGATCTAATCGGGTCTCTGATTGCCCTATCATAGAAGAGTAGTAGTGCATTTTACTCGCCATTCCACGCGCTTTAAGATGCCGCCTAGCCCAGTACGCTATCTGAAATAGGAGCGTCGTAAGTTGAACAAATGTGACAGAATTACGCTGCATTCTTATATTCACCTTAATGTAAAATGATCTCTTCGGGTCTCTGTTCGCCCTACCCTAGAAGTATAATAGTGCATTTCACTCGTCATTTCATGCGCTTTGAGATGCCGCCTAGCCCAATACGCTATCTGAAATAGGAGCGACGTAAATTGAACAAATGTGATAGAATTTCGCTGAATTCTTTTATTAACCATAATGTAAAATGATCTAATCGGATCTCTGTCCGCCCGAGTCTAGAACTTTAATAGTGCATTTTATTCGCCATTTCATACGCTTTGAGATGCCGCGTTGCCCAATACGCTATCTGAAATAGGAGCGACGTAAATTGAACAAATGTGATAGAATTTCACTGAATTCTTATATTAACCAAAATATAAAATGATCTAATCGGGTCTCTGATTGCCCTAGCATAGAAGTTGAATAATGCATTTTACTCGCCATTCCGAGCGAGTTAAGATGCCACATAGCCCAATACGCTATCTGAAATAGGAGCGACGTAAATTGAACAAATGTGATAGAATTTCGCTGAATTCTTAAATTAACTATAATATAAAATGATCTAATCGGGTCACTGATTGCCCTACCCTAGAAGTTTAATACTGCATTTTACTTGCCATTTCATGCGCTTTGAGATGCCGCTTAGCACAATACGCTATCTGAAATAGGAACGACGTAAATTGAACAAATGCGATAGAATTTCGCTGAATTCTTAAATTAACCATAATATAAAATGATCTAATCGGGTCCCTGTTTGCCCTACCCTAGAAGTTGAATAGTGCATTCCACTCGTCATTTCATGCGCTTTGAGATGCCGCTTAGCCCAATACGCTGTCTGAAATAGGAGCGACGTAAATTGAACAAATGTGATAGAATTTCGCTGAATTCTTATATTAACCAAAGTATAAAATGATCTAATCTAGTCTCTGATTGCCCTATCATAGAAGGTTAATAGTGCATTTTACTCGCCATTCCACGCGCTTTAAGATGCCGCCTAGCCCAGTACGCTATCTGAAATAGGAGCGACGTAAGTTGAACAAATGTGATAGAATTACGCTGAATTCTTACATTAACCATAATGTAAAATGATCTAATCGGGTCTCTGTTTGCACTACCCTAGAAGTTTAGTAGTGCATTTCACGCGCCACTTCATGCGCTTTGAGATGCCGCTAAGCACAATAAGTTATCTGTAATAGGAGCGACGTAAATTGAACAAATGTGATAGAATTTCGCTGAATTCTTATATTAACCAAAATATAAAATGATCTAATTGGGTCTCTGATTGCCCTATCATAGAAGTTTAGTGGTGCATATTACTCGCCATTCCGCGCGCTTTAAGATGCCGCCTAGCCCAATACGCTATCTGAAATAGGAGCCACGTAAATTGAATAACTGTGATAGAATTTCGCTGAATTCTTATATTAACCAAAGTATAAAATGATCTAATCTGGTCTCTGATTGCCCTATCATAGAAGGTTAATAGTGCATTTTACTCGCCATTCCACGCGCTTTAAGATGCCGCCTAGCCCAGTACGCTATCTGAAATAGGAGCGACGTAAATTGAACAAATGTGATAGAATTTTGCTGAATTCTTATATTCACCTTAATGTAAAATGATCTCTTCGGGTCTCTGTTCGCCCTACCCTAGAAGTATAATAGTGCATTTCACTCGTCATTTCATGCGCTTTGAGATGCCGCCGAGCCCAATACGCTATCTGAAATAGGAGCGACGTAAATTGAACAAATGTGATAGGATTTCGCTGAATTCTTATATTAACCAAAGTATAAAATGATCTAGTCTGGTCTCTGATTGCCCTATCATAGAAGTTTAATAGTGCATTTTACTCGCCATTCCACGCGCTTTAAGATGCCGCATGGCCCAGCACGCTACCTGAAACAGGAGCGACGTAAATTGAACAAATGTGATAGAATTTTGCTGACATCTTAAATTAACCATAATATAAAATGAACTAATCGGGTCTCTGGTGGCCCTACCCTAGAAGCTTAATAGTGCATTTTACTCGTCACTTCATGTGCCTTCAGATGCCGCTTAGCCCAATAAGCGATCTGAAATAGGAGCGACGTAAATTGAACAAATGTGATAAAATTTCGCAGAATCCTTATGTTAACCAAAGTATAAAATGATCTAATCTGGTCTCTGTTCGCCCTAGCCTAGAAGTTTAATAGTGCATTTTGTTCGCCATTTCATGCGCTTCGTGATGCCGCTTAGCCCAATACGCTATCTGAAATAGGAGCGACGTAAATTGAACAAATGTGATAGAATTTCCCTGAAATCTTATATTAAACAAAATATAAGATGATCTAATCGGGTCTCTGATTGCTCTATCATAGAAGTTTAGTAGTGCATTTTACTCGCCCTTCCACGCGCTTTAAGATGCCGCCTAGCCCAGTACGCTATCTGAAATAGGAGCGACGTAAGATGAACAAATGTGATAGAATTACGCTGAATTCTTATATTAATCGTAATATAAAATGATCTAATCGGGTCTCTGTTTGCCCTACCCTAGAAGTTTAATAGTGAATTTTATTCGCCATTTCATGCGCTTTGAGATGCCGCATAGCCTAATACGCTATCTGAAATAGGAGCGACGTAAATTGAACAAATGTGATAGAATTTCGCTGAATTCTTATATTAACCAAAGTATAAAATGATCTAATCTAGTCTCTGATTGCCCTATCATAGAAGGTTAATAGTGCATTTTACTCGCCATTCCACGCGCTTTAAGATGCCGCCTAGCCCAGTACGCTGTCTGAAATAGAAGCGACTCAAATTGAACAAGTGTGATAGAATCTCGCTGAATACTTATATTAACCTTAATGTAAAATGATCTAATCGGGTCTCTGTTCGCCCTACCCTAGAAGTTTAATAGTGCATGTCACTCGTCATTTCATGCGCTTTGAGATGACGCTTAACCCAATACGCTATCAGAAATAGGAGCGACGTAAATTGAACAAATGTGATAGAATTTCCGTGAAATCTTATATTAAACAAAATATAAAATGATCTAATCGGGTCTCTGATTGCCCTATCATAGAAGTTTAGTAGTGCATTTTACTCGTCATTCCACGCGCTTCAAGGTGCCGCCTAGCCCAGTACGCTATCTGAAATAGGAGCGACGTAAGTTGAACAAATGTGATAGAATTTTGCTGAATTATTAAATTAACCATAATATAAAATGATCTAATCGGGTCTGTGTTTGCCCTACCCTAGAAGTTTAATAGTGCATTTTACACGACACTTCATGCGCCTTCAGATGCCGCTTAGCCCAATAAGCTATCGGAAATAGGAGCGACGTAAATTGAACAAATGTGAGAGAATCTTGCTGAATTCTTAAATTAACCATAATATAAAATGATCTAATCGGGTCTCTGTTTGCTCTACCCTAGAACTTTAATAGTGCATTTTACTCGTTATTTCATGCGCTTTGAGATGCCGCTTAGCCCAATACGCTATCTGAAATAGGAGCGACGTAAGTTGAACAAATGTGATAGAATTACGCTGCATTCTTTTATTAACCATAATGTAAAATGATCTGCTCGGGTCACTGTTCGCCCTAGCCTAGAAGATTAATAGTTCATTTTATTCGCCATTTCATGCGCTTTGAGATGCCGCTTAGCCCAATACGCTATCTGAAATTGAAACGACGTAAATTGAACAAATGTGATAGAATTTCGCTGAATTCTTAAATTAACCATAATATAAAATGATCTAATCGTGTCTCTGATTGCCCTATCATAGAAGTTTAATAATGCATTTTACTCGCCATTCCACGCCCTTTAAGATGCCGCCTAGCCCAGTACGCTATCTGAAATAGGAGCGACGTAACTTGAACAAATGTGATAGAATCACGCTGCATTCTTATATTAACCGTGATATAAAATGAACTAATCGGGTCTCCGTTTGCCTTATCCTAGAAGTTTAATAGCGCATTTTACTCGCCATTTCATGCGCTTTGAGAGGCCGCTTAGCCCAATACGCTATCTGAAATAGGAGCGACGTAAATTGAACAAATGTGATAGAATTTCCGTGAAATCTTATATTAAACACAATATAAAATGATCTAATCGGGTCTCTGATTGCCCTATCATAGAAGTTTAGTAGTGCATTTTACTCGTCATTCCACGCGCTTTAAGGTGCCGCCTAGCCCAGTACGCTATCTGAAATAGGAGCGACGTAAGTTGAACAAATGTGATAGAATTTTGCTGAATTCTTAAATTAACCATAATATAAAATGGTCTAATCGGGTCTCTGTTTGCCCTACCCTAGAAGTTTAATAGTGCATTTTACTCGTCACTCCATGCGCCTTCAGATGCCGCTTAGCCCAATAAGCTATCTGAAATAGGAGCGACGTAAATTGAACAAATGTGATAAAATTTCGCAGAATCCTTATGTTAACCAAAATATAAAATGATCTAATCTGGTCTCTGTTCGCCCTAGCCTAGAAGTTTAATAGTGCATTTTGTTCGCCATTTCATGCGCTTTGAGATGCCGCATAGCCCAATACGCTATCTGAAATAGGAGCGACGTAAATTGAACAAATGTGATAGAATTTCGCTGAATTCTTATATTAACCAAAATATAAAATGATCTAATCGGGTCTCTGATTGCCCTATCATAGAAGTTTAGTGCTGCATATTACTCGCCATTCCACGCGCTTTAAGATGCCGCCTAGCCCAATACGCTATCTGAAATAGGAGCCACGTAAATTGAACAAATGTGATAGAATTTCGCTGAATCCTTATATTAACCAAAGTATAAAATGATCTAATCTGGTCTCTGATTGCCCTAACATAGAAGCTTAATAGTGCATTTTACTCGCCATTCCACGCGCTCTAAGATGCCGCCTAGCCCAGTACGCTATCTGAAATAGGAGCGACGTAACTTGAACAAATGTGATAGAATCACGCTGCATTCTTATATTAACCGTAATATAAAATGATCTAATCGGGTCTCTGTTTGCCTTATCCTAGAAGTATAATAGTGCATTATACTCGCCATTTCATGCGCTTTTAGATGCCGCTTAGCCCAGGGCGCTATCTGAAATAGGAACGACGTAAATTGAACAAATGTGAGAGAATCTTGCTGAATTCTTAAATTAACCATAATATAAAATGATCTAATCGGGTCCCTGTTTGCCCTACCCTAGAAGTTTGATAGTGCATTTCACTCGTCATTTCATGCGCTTGGAGATGCCGCTTAGCCCAATACGCTATCTGAAATAGGAGCGACGTAAATTGAACAAATGTGATAGAATTTCGCTGAATTCTTAAATTAACCATAATATAAAATGATCTAATCGGGTCTCTGATTGCCCTATCATAGAATTTTAATAGTGCATTTTACTCGCCATTCCACGCGCTTCAAGATGCCGCCTATCCCAGTACGCTATCTGAAATAGGAGCGACGTAAATTGAGCAAATGTGATAGAATTTTGCTGAATTCTTAAATTAACCATAATATAAAATGATCTAATCGGGTCTCTGTTTGCCCTAGCCTAGAAGTTTAATAGTGCATTTCACTCGTCATTTCATGCGCTTTGAGATGCCTCTAAGCCCAATAAGCTATCTGTAATAGGAGCGACGTAAATTTTACAAATGTGATAGGATTTCGTTGAATTCTTATGTTAACCAAAATATAAAATGATCTAATCGGGTCTCTGATTGCCCTATCATAGAAGTTTAATAGTGCATTCTATTCGCCATTTCATGCGCTTTGAGATGCCGCGTAGCCCAATACGCTATCTGAAATAGGAGCGACGTAAATTGAACAAATGTGATAGAATTTCCCTGAATTCTTATATTAACCTTAATGTAAAATGATCTAATCGGGTCGCTGTTCGCCCTACCCTAGAAGTTTAATAGTGCATTTCACTCGTCACTTCATGCGCTTTGAGATGCCGCTAAGCCCAATAAACTATCGGAAATAGGAGCGACGTAAATTGAACAAATGTGATGGAATTTCGCAGTATTCTTATGTTAACCAAAATATAAAATGATCTAATCTGATCTCTGTTCGTTATAGCCTAGAAGTTTACTAGTGCATTTTGTTCGCCATTTCATGCGCTTTGTGATGCCGCTTAGCCCAATACGCTATCTGAAATAGGAGCGACGTAAATTGAACAAATGTGATAGAATTTCCGTGAAATCTTATATTAAACAAAATATAAAATGATCTAATCGGGTCTCTGATTGCTCTATCATAGAAGTTTAGTAGTGCATTTTACTCGCCCTTCCACGCGCTTTAAGATGCCGCCTAGCCCAGTAGGCTATCTGAAATAGGAGCGACGTAAGATGAACAAATGTGATAGAATTACGCTGAATTCTTATATTAACCGTGATATAAAATGAACTAATCGGGTCTCCGTTTGCCTTATCCTAGAAGTTTAATAGCGCATTTTACTCGCCATTTCATGCGCTTTGAGAGGCCGCTTAGCCCAATACGCTATCTGAAATAGGAGCGACGACAATTGAACAAATGTGATAGAATTTCCGTGAAATCTTATATTAAACAAAATATAAAATGATCTAATCGGGTCTCTGATTGCCCTATCATAGAAGTTTAGTAGTGCATTTTACTCGTCATTCCACGCGCTTTAAGGTGCCGCCTAGCCCAGTACGCTATCTGAAATAGGAGCGACGTAAGTTGAACAAATGTGATAGAATTTTGCTGAATTATTAAATTAACCATAATATAAAATGATCTAATCGGGTCTGTGTTTGCCCTACCCTAGAAGTTTAATAGTGCATTTTACTCGACACTTCATGCGCCTTCAGATGCCGCTTAGCCCAAGAAGCTATCTGAAATAGGAGCGACGTAAATTGAACAAATGTGATAAAATTTCGCAGAATACTTATGTTAACCAAAGTATAAAATGATCTAATCTGGTCTCTGTTCGCCCTAGCCTAGAAGTTTAATAGTGCATTTTGTTCGCCATTTCATGCGCTTTGTGATGCCGCTTAGCCCAATACGCTATCTGAAATAGGAGCGACGTAAATTGAACAAATGTGATAGAATTTCCCTGAAATCTTATATTAAACAAAATATAAAATGATCTAATCGGGTCTCTGATTGCTCTATCATAGAAGTTTAGTAGTGCATTTTACTCGCCCTTCCACGCGCTTTAATATGCCTCCTAGCCCAGTACGCTATCTGAAATAGGAGCGACGAAAGATGAACAAATGTGATAGAATTACGCTGAATTCTTATATTAACCGTAATATAAAATGATCTAATCGGGTCTCCGTTTGCCTTATCCTAAAAGTTTAATAGCGCATTTTACTCGCCATTTCATGCGCTTTGAGAGGCCGCTTAGCCCAATACGCTATCTGAAATAGGAGCGACGTAAATTGAACAAATGTGATAGAATTTCGCTGAATTCTTAAATTAACCATAATATAAAATGATCTCATCGGGTCTCTGTTTGCCCTACCCTAGAAGTTTAATAGTGCATTTTACTCGCCATTTCATGCGCTTTCAGATGCCGCATAGCCCAATACGCTGTCTGAAATAGGAGCGACGTAATTTGAACAAATGTGATAGAATTTCCGTGAGTCCTTATATTAACCTTAATGTAAAATGATCTAATCGGGTCTCTGTTCGCCCTACCATAGAAGTTTAGTAGTGCATTTTACTCGCCATTTCATGCGCTTTGGGATGCCGCATAGCCCAATACGCTATCTGAAATAGGAGCGACGTAAATTGAACAAATGTGATAGAATTTCCCTGAAATCTTATATTAAACAAAATATAAAATGATCTAATCGGGTCTCTGATTGCTCTATCATAGAAGTTTAGTAGTGCATTTTACTCGCCCTTCCACGCGCTTTAATATGCCTCCTAGCCCAGTACGCTATCTGAAATAGGAGCGACGAAAGATGAACAAATGTGATAGAATTACGCTGAATTCTTATATTAACCGTAATATAAAATGATCTAATCGGGTCTCCGTTTGCCTTATCCTAAAAGTTTAATAGCGCATTTTACTCGCCATTTCATGCGCTTTGTGAGGCCGCTTAGCCCAATACGCTATCTGAAATAGGAGCGACGTAAATTGAACAAATGTGATAGAATTTCGCTGAATTCTTAAATTAACCATAATATAAAATGATCTCATCGGGTCTCTGTTTGCCCTACCCTAGACGTTTAATAGTGCATTTTACTCGCCATTTCATGCGCTTTCAGATGCCGCATAGCCCAATACGCTGTCTGAAATAGGAGCGACGTAATTTGAACAAATGTGATAGAATTTCCGTGAATCCTTATATTAACCTTAATGTAAAATGATCTGATCGGGTCTCTGTTCGCCCTAGCCTAGAAGTTTAATAGTGCATTTTATTCGCCACTTCATGCGCTTTGAGATGCCGCTTAGCCAAATACGCTATCTGAAAAAGGAGCGACGCAAATTGAACAAATGTGATACTATTTCCCTGAAATCTTATATTAAACAAAATATAAAATGATCTAATCGGGTCTCTGATTGCTCTATCAAAGAAGTTTAGTAGTGCATTTTACTCGCCCTTCCACGCGCTTTAAGATGCCGCCTAGCCCAGTACGCTATCTGAAATAGGAGCGACGTAACTTGAACAAATGTGATATAATTACGTTGAATTCTTATATTAACCGTAATATAAAACGATCTAATCGGGTCTCTGTTTGCCTTATCCTAGAAGTTTAATAGTGCATTTTATTCGCCATTTCATGCGCTTTGAGATGCCGCTTAGCCCAATACGCTATCTGAAATTGGAGCGACGTAAATTGACAAATGTGATAGAATTTCGCTGAATTCTTAAATTAACCACAATATAAAATGATCTAATCGGGTCTCTGATTGCCCTATCATAGAATTTTAATAGTGCATTTTACTCGCCATTCCACGCGCTTTAAGATGCCGCCTATCCCAGTACGCTATCTGAAATAGGAGCGACGTAAATTGAGCAAATGTGATAGAATTTTGCTGAATTCTTAAATTAACCATAATATAAAATGATCTAATCGGGTCTCTGTTTGCCCTAGCCTAGAAGTTTAATAGTGCATTTCACTCGTCATTTCATGCGCTTTGAGATGCCTCTAAGCCCAATAAGCTATCTGTAATAGGAGCGACGTAAATTTTACAAATGTGATAGGATTTCGTTGAATTCTTATGTTAACCAAAATATAAAATGATCTAATCGGGTCTCTGATTGCCCTATCATAGAAGTTTAATAGTGCATTTTATTCGCCATTTCATGCGCTTTGAGATGCCGCGTAGCCCAATACGCTATCTGAAATAGGAGCGACGTAAAATGAACAAATGTGATAGAATTTCCCTGAATTCTTATATTAACCTTAATGTAAAATGATCTAATCGGGTCGCTGTTCGCCCTACCCTAGAAGTTTAATAGTGCATTTCACTCGTCACTTCATGCGCTTTGAGATGCCGCTAAGCCCAATAAACTATCGGAAATAGGAGCGACGTAAATTGAACAAATGTGATGGAATTTCGCAGTATTCTTATGTTAACCAAAATATAAAATGATCTAATCTGATCTCTGTTCGCCATAGCCTAGAAGTTTACTAGTGCATTTTGTTCGCCATTTCATGCGCTTTGTGATGCCGCTTAGCCCAATACGCTATCTGAAATAGGAGCGACGTAAATTGAACAAATGTGATAGAATTTCCGTGAAATCTTATATTAAACAAAATATAAAATGATCTAATCGGGTCTCTGATTGCTCTATCATAGAAGTTTAGTAGTGCATTTTACTCGCCCTTCCACGCGCTTTAAGATGCCGCCTAGCCCAGTAGGCTATCTGAAATAGGAGCGACGTAAGATGAACAAATGTGATAGAATTACGCTGAATTCTTATATTAACCGTGATATAAAATGAACTAATCGGGTCTCCGTTTGCCTTATCCCAGAAGTTTAATAGCGCATTTTACTCGCCATTTCATGCGCTTTGAGAGGCCGCTTAGCCCAATACGCTATCTGAAATAGGAGCGACGTAAATTGAACAAATGTGATAGAATTTCCGTGAATTCTTATATTAACCTTAATGTGAAATGATCTAATCGGGTCTCTGTTCGCCCTAGCCTAGAAGTTTAATAGTGCATTTTAGTCGCCATTTCATGCGCTTTGAGATCCCGCTTAGCCCAATACGCTATCTGAAATAGGAGCGACGTAAAATGAACAAATGTGATAGAATTTCCCTG
This sequence comes from Macropis europaea, assembly GCA_916610135.2. Lineage (NCBI taxonomy): Eukaryota > Metazoa > Arthropoda > Insecta > Hymenoptera > Melittidae > Macropis > Macropis europaea. The sequence continues at coordinate 58,703 of CAKAJE020001192.1, read as the reverse complement.
AAATCTTATATTAATCAAAATATAAAATGATCTAATCGGGTCTCTGATTGCCCTATCATAGAAGAGTAGTAGTGCATTTTACTCGCCATTCCACGCGCTTTAAGATGCCGCCTAGCCCAGTACGCTATCTGAAATAGGAGCGTCGTAAGTTGAACAAATGTGACAGAATTACGCTGCATTCTGATATTCACCTTAATGTAAAATGATCTAATCGGGTCTCTGTTCGCCCTACCCTAGAAGTTTAATAGTGCATGTCACTCGTCATTTCATGCGCTTTGAGATGACGCTTAACCCAATACGCTATCAGAAATAGGAGCGACGTAAATTGAACAAATGTGATAGAATTTCCGTGAAATCTTATATTAAACAAAATATAAAATGATCTAATCGGGTCTCTGATTGCCCTATCATAGAAGTTTAGTAGTGCATTTTACTCGTCATTCCACGCGCTTCAAGGTGCCGCCTAGCCCAGTACGCTATCTGAAATAGGAGCGACGTAAGTTGAACAAATGTGATAGAATTTTGCTGAATTATTAAATTAACCATAATATAAAATGATCTAATCGGGTCTGTGTTTGCCCTACCCTAGAAGTTTAATAGTGCATTTTACACGACACTTCATGCGCCTTCAGATGCCGCTTAGCCCAATAAGCTATCGGAAATAGGAGCGACGTAAATTGAACAAATGTGATAGAATTTCGCAGAATTCTTATGTTAACCAAAATATAAAATGATCTAATCTGGTCTCTGTTTGCCTTATCCTAGAAGTTTAATAGTGCATTTTAGTCGCCATTTCATGCGCTTTGAGATCCCGCTTAGCTCAATACGCTATCTGAAATAGGAGCGACGTAAATTCAACAAATGTGATAGAATTTCCCTGAAATCTTATATTAATCAAAATATAAAATGATATAATCGGGTCTCTGATTGCCCTATCATAGAAGATTAGTAGTGCATTTTACTCGCCATTCCACGCGCTTTAAGATGCCGCCTAGCCCAGTACGCTATCTGAAATAGGAGCGACGTAAGTTGAACAAATGTGATAGAATTACGCTGAATTCTTATATTAACCAAAATATAAAATGATCTAATCGGGTCTCTGATTGCCCTATCATAGAAGTTTAGTGGTGCATATTACTCGCCATTCCGCGCGCTTTAAGATGCCGCCTAGCCCAATACGCTATCTGAAATAGGAGCCACGTAAATTGAACAAATGTGATAGAATTTCGCTGAATTCTTATATTAACCAAAGTATAAAATGATCTAATCTGGTCTCTGATTGCCCTACCATAGAAGGTTAATAGTGCATTTTACTCGCCATCCCACGCGCTTTAAGATGCTGCCTAGCCCAGTACGCTGTCTGAAATAGAAGCGACGTAAATTGAACAAGTGTGATAGAATCTCGCTGAATACTTATATTAACCTTAATGTAAAATGATGTAATCGGGTCTCTGTTCGCCCTACCCTAGAAGTTTAATAGTGCATTTCACTCGTCATTTCATGCGCTTTGAGATGCCGCCTAGCCCAATACGCTATCAGAAATAGGAGCGACGTAAATTGAACAAATGTGACAGAATTACGCTGCATTCTTATATTAACGGAAGTATAAAATGATCTAGTCTGGTCTCAGTTTGCCCTATCATAGAAGTTTAATAGTGCATTTTACTCGCCATTTCATGCGCTTTAAGATGCCGCATGGCCCAGCACGCTATCTGAAACAGGAGCGACGTAAATTGAACAAATGTGATAGAATTTTGCTGGCATCTTAAATTAACCATAATATAAAATGATCTAATCGTGTCTCTGTTTGCCCTACCCTAGAAGTTTAATAGTGCATTTTACTCGTCACTTCATGCGCCTTCAGATGCCGCTTAGCCCAATAAGCTATCTGAAATAGGAGCGACGTAAATTGAACAAATGTGATAAAATTTCGCAGAATCCTTATGTTAACCAAAGTATAAAATGATCTAATCTGGTCTCTGTTCGCCCTAGCCTAGAATTTTAATAGTGCATTTTGTTCGCCATTTCATGCGCTTTGTGATGCCGCTTAGCCCAATACGCTATCTGAAATAGGAGCGACGTAAATTGAACAAATGTGATAGAATTTCCCTGAAATCTTATATTAAACAAAATATAAAATGATCTAATCGGGTCTCTGATTGCCCTATCATAGAAGATTAGTAGTGCATTTTACTCGCCATTCCACGCGCTTTATGATGCCGCCTAGCCCAGTACGCTATCTGAAATAGGAGCGACGTAACTTGAACAAATGTGATAGAATTACGCTGAATTCTTATATTAACCGTAATATAAAACGATCTAATCGGGTCTCTGTTTGCCTTATCCTAGAAGTTTAATAGCGCATTTTACTCGCCATTTCATGCGCTTTGAGATGCCGCTTAGCCCAATACGCTATCTGGAATAGGAGCGACGTAAATTGAACAAATGTGATAGAATTTCCGTGAATTCTTATATTAACCTTAATGTAAAATGATCCAATCGGGTCTCTGTTCGCCCTACCATAGAAGTCTAATAGTGCATTTCACTCGCCATTTCATGCGCTTTGAGATGCCGCTTAGCCCAATACGCTATCTGAAATAGGAGCGACCTAAATTGAACGAATGTGATTGAATTTCGCTCAATTCTTAAATTAACCATAATATAAAATGATCTAATCGGGTCTCTGATTGCCCTATCATAGAATTTTAATAGTGCATTTTACTCGCCATTCCACGCGCTTTAAGATGCCGCCTATCCCAGTACGCTATCTGAAATAGGAGCGACGTAAATTGAGCAAATGTGATAGAATTTTGCTGAATTCTTAAATTATCCATAATATAAAATGATCTAATCGGGTCGCTGTTTGCCCTAGCCTAGAAGATTAATAGTGCATTTCACTCGTCATTTCATGCGCTTTGAGATGCCTCTAAGCCCAACAAGCTATCTGTAATAGGAGCGACGTAAATTTTACAAATGTGATAGGATTTCGTTGAATTCTTATGTTAACCAAAATATAAAATGATCTAATCGGGTCTCTGATTGCCCTATCATAGAAGTTTAATAGTGCATTTTATTCGCCATTTCATGCGCTTTGAGATGCCGCGTAGCCCAATACGCTATCTGAAATAGGAGCGACGTAAATTGAACAAATGTGATAGAATTTCCCTGAATTCTTATATTAACCTTAATGTAAAATGATCTAATCGGGTCGCTGTTCGCCCTACCCTAGAAGTTTAATAGTGCATTTCACTCGTCACTTCATGCGCTTTGAGATGCCGCTAAGCCCAATAAACTATCGGAAATAGGAGCGACGTAAATTGAACAAATGTGATGGAATTTCGCAGTATTCTTATGTTAACCAAAATATAAAATGATCTAATCTGATCTCTGTTCGCCATAGCCTAGAAGTTTACTAGTGCATTTTGTTCGCCATTTCATGCGCTTTGTGATGCCGCTTAGCCCAATACGCTATCTGAAATAGGAGCGACGTAAATTGAACAAATGTGATAGAATTTCCGTGAAATCTTATATTAAACAAAATATAAAATGATCTAATCGGGTCTCTGATTGCTCTATCATAGAAGTTTAGTAGTGCATTTTACTCGCCCTTCCACGCGCTTTAAGATGCCGCCTAGCCCAGTAGGCTATCTGAAATAGGAGCGACGTAAGATGAACAAATGTGATAGAATTACGCTGAATTCTTATATTAACCGTGATATAAAATGAACTAATCGGGTCTCCGTTTGCCTTATCCTAGAAGTTTAATAGCGCATTTTACTCGCCATTTAATGCGCTTTGAGAGGCCGCTTAGCCTAATACGCTATCTGAAATAGGAGCGACGTAAATTGAACAAATGTGATAGAATTTCCGTGAATTCTTATATTAACCTTAATGTGAAATGATCTAATCGGGTCTCTGTTCGCCCTAGCCTAGAAGTTTAATAGTGCATTTTAGTCGCCATTTCATGCGCTTTGAGATCCCGCTTAGCCCAATACGCTATCTGAAATAGGAGCGACGTAAAATGAACAAATGTGATAGAATTTCCCTGAAATCTTATATTAATCAAAATATAAAATGATCTAATCGGGTCTCTGATTGCCCTATCATAGAAGATTAGTAGTGCATTTTACTCGCCATTCCACGCGCTTTATGATGCCGCCTAGCCCAGTACGCTATCTGAAATAGGAGCGACGTAAATTGACAAATGTGATAGAATTTCGCTGAATTCTTAAATTAACCATAATATAAAATGATCTAATCGGGTCTCTGATTGCCCTATCATAGAATTTTAATAGTGCATTTTACTCGCCATTCCACGCGCTTTAAGATGCCGCCTATCCCAGTACGCTATCTGAAATAGGAGCGACGTAAATTGAGCAAATGTGATAGAATTTTGCTGAATTCTTAAATTAACCATAATATAAAATGATCTAGCCTGGTCTCTGTTTGCCCTAGCCTAGAAGTTTAATAGTGCATTTCACTCGTCATTTCATGCGCTTTGAGATGCCTCTAAGCCCAATAAGCTATCTGTAATAGGAGCGACGTAAATTTTACAAATGTGATAGGATTTCGTTGAATTCTTATGTTAACCAAAATATAAAATGATCTAATCGGGTCTCTGATTGCCCTATCATAGAAGTTTAATAGTGCATTTTAGTCGCCATTTCATGCGCTTTGAGATCCCGCTTAGCCCACTACGCTATCTGAAATAGGAGCGACGTAAAATGAACAAATGTGATAGAATGTCCCTGAAATCTTATATTAATCAAAATATAAAATGATCTAATCGGGTCTCTGATTGCCCTATCATAGAAGAGTAGTAGTGCATTTTACTCGCCATTCCACGCGCTTTAAGATGCCGCCTAGCCCAGTACGCTATCTGAAATAGGAGCGACGTAAGATGAACAAATGTGATAGAATTACGCTGAATTCTTATATTAATCGTAATATAAAATGATCTAATCGGGTCTCTGTTTGCCCTACCCTAGAAGTTTAATAGTGAATTTTATTCGCCATTTCATGCGCTTTGAGATGCCGCATAGCCTAATACGCTATCTGAAATAGGAGCGACGTAAATTGAACAAATGTGATAGAATTTCCGTGAATTCTTATATTAACCTTAATGTAAAATGATCTAATCGGGTCTCTGTTCGCCCTACCCTAGAAGTTTAATAGTGCATGTCACTCGTCATTTCATGCGCTTTGAGATGACGCTTAACCCAATACGCTATCAGAAATAGGAGCGACGTAAATTGAACAAATGTGATAGAATTTCCGTGAAATCTTATATTAAACAAAATATAAAATGATCTAATCGGGTCTCTGATTGCCCTATCATAGAAGTTTAGTAGTGCATTTTACTCGTCATTCCACGCGCTTTAAGGTGCCGCCTAGCCCAGTACGCTATCTGAAATAGGAGCGACGTAAGTTGAACAAATGTGATAGAATTTTGCTGAATTATTAAATTAACCATAATATAAAATGATCTAATCGGGTCTGTGTTTGCCCTACCCTAGAAGTTTAATAGTGCATTTTACACGACACTTCATGCGCCTTCAGATGCCGCTTAGCCCAATAAGCTATCGGAAATAGGAGCGACGTAAATTGAACAAATGTGATAGAATTTCGCAGAATTCTTATATTAACCAAAATATAAAATGATCTAATCGGGTCTCTGTTTGCCTTATCCTAGAAGTTTAATAGTGCATTTTAGTCGCCATTTCATGCGCTTTGAGATCCCGCTTAGCTCAATACGCTATCTGAAATAGGAGCGACGTAAATTCAACAAATGTGATAGAATTTCCCTGAAATCTTATATTAATCAAAATATAAAATGATATAATCGGGTCTCTGATTGCCCTATCATAGAAGATTAGTAGTGCATTTTACTCGCCATTCCACGCGCTTTAAGATGCCGCCTAGCCCAGTACGCTATCTGAAATAGGAGCGACGTAAGTTGAACAAATGTGATAGAATTACGCTGAATTCTTATATTAACCAAAATATAAAATGATCTAATCGGGTCTCTGATTGCCCTATCATAGAAGTTTAGTGGTGCATATTACTCGCCATTCCGCGCGCTTTAAGATGCCGCCTAGCCCAATACGCTATCTGAAATAGGAGCCACGTAAATTGAACAAATGTGATAGAATTTCGCTGAATTCTTATATTAACCAAAGTATAAAATGATCTAATCTGGTCTCTGATTGCCCTACCATAGAAGGTTAATAGTGCATTTTACTCGCCATTCCACGCGCTTTAAGATGCTGCCTAGCCCAGTACGCTGTCTGAAATAGAAGCGACGTAAATTGAACAAGTGTGATAGAATCTCGCTGAATACTTATATTAACCTTAATGTAAAATGATGTAATCGGGTCTCTGTTCGCCCTACCCTAGAAGTTTAATAGTGCATTTCACTCGTCATTTCATGCGCTTTGAGATGCCGCCTAGCCCAATACGCTATCAGAAATAGGAGCGACGTAAATTGAACAAATGTGACAGAATTACGCTGCATTCTCATAATAACGGAAGTATAAAATGATCTAGTCTGGTCTCAGTTTGCCCTATCATAGAAGTTTAATAGTGCATTTTACTCGCCATTTCATGCGCTTTAAGATGCCGCATGGCCCAGCACGCTATCTGAAACAGGAGCGACGTAAATTGAACAAATGTGATAGAATTTTGCTGGCATCTTAAATTAACCATAATATAAAATGATCTAATCGTGTCTCTGTTTGCCCTACCCTAGAAGTTTAATAGTGCATTTTACTCGTCACTTCATGCGCCTTCAGATGCCGCTTAGCCCAATAAGCTATCTGAAATAGGAGCGACGTAAATTGAACAAATGTGATAAAATTTCGCAGAATCCTTATGTTAACCAAAGTATAAAATGATCTAATCTGGTCTCTGTTCGCCCTAGCCTAGAATTTTAATAGTGCATTTTGTTCGCCATTTCATGCGCTTTGTGATGCCGCTTAGCCCAATACGCTATCTGAAATAGGAGCGACGTAAATTGAACAAATGTGATAGAATTTCCCTGAAATCTTATATTAAACAAAATATAAAATGATCTAATCGGGTCTCTGATTGCCCTATCATAGAAGATTAGTAGTGCATTTTACTCGCCATTCCACGCGCTTTATGATGCCGCCTAGCCCAGGACGCTATCTGAAATAGGAGCGACGTAACTTGAACAAATGTGATAGAATTACGCTGAATTCTTATATTAACCGTAATATAAAACGATCTAATCGGTTCTCTGTTTGCCTTATCCTAGAAGTTTAATAGCGCATTTTACTCGCCATTTCATGCGCTTTGAGATGCCGCTTAGCCCAATACGCTATCTGGAATAGGAGCGACGTAAATTGAACAAATGTGATAGAATTTCCGTGAATTCTTATATTAACCTTAATGTAAAATGATCCAATCGGGTCTCTGTTCGCCCTACCATAGAAGTCTAATAGTGCATTTCACTCGCCATTTCATGCGCTTTGAGATGCCGCTTAGCCCAATACGCTATCTGAAATAGGAGCGACGTAAATTGACAAATGTGATAGAATTTCGCTGAATTCTTAAATTAACCATAATATAAAATGATCTAATCGGGTCTCTGATTGCCCTATCATACAATTTTAATAGTGCATTTTACTCGCCATTCCACGCGCTTTAAGATGCCGCCTATCCCAGTACGCTATCTGAAATAGGAGCGACGTAAATTGAGCAAATGTGATAGAATTTTGCTGAATTCTTAAATTAACCATAATATAAAATGATCTAGCCTGGTCTCTGTTTGCCCTAGCCTAGAAGTTTAATAGTGCATTTCACTCGTCATTTCATGCGCTTTGAGATGCCTCTAAGCCCAATAAGCTATCTGTAATAGGAGCGACGTAAATTTAACAAATGTGATAGGATTTCGTTGAATTCTTATGTTAACCAAAATATAAAATGATCTAATCGGGTCTCTGATTGCCCTATCATAGAAGTTTAATAGTGCATTTTAGTCGCCATTTCATGCGCTTTGAGATCCCGCTTAGCCCAATACGCTATCTGAAATAGGAGCGACGTAAAATGAACAAATGTGATAGAATTTCCCTGAAATCTTATATTAATCAAAATATAAAATGATCTAATCGGGTCTCTGATTGCCCTATCATAGAAGAGTAGTAGTGCATTTTACTCGCCATTCCACGCGCTTTAAGATGCCGCCTAGCCCAGTACGCTATCTGAAATAGGAGCGACGTAAGATGAACAAATGTGATAGAATTACGCTGAATTCTTATATTAATCGTAATATAAAATGATCTAATCGGGTCTCTGTTTGCCCTACCCTAGAAGTTTAATAGTGAATTTTATTCGCCATTTCATGCGCTTTGAGATGCCGCATAGCCTAATACGCTATCTGAAATAGGAGCGACGTAAATTGAACAAATGTGATAGAATTTCCGTGAATTCTTATATTAACCTTAATGTAAAATGATCTAATCGGGTCTCTGTTCGCCCTACCCTAGAAGTTTAATAGTGCATGTCACTCGTCATTTCATGCGCTTTGAGATGACGCTTAACCCAATACGCTATCAGAAATAGGAGCGACGTAAATTGAACAAATGTGATAGAATTTCCGTGAAATCTTATATTAAACAAAATATAAAATGATCTAATCGGGTCTCTGATTGCCCTATCATAGAAGTTTAGTAGTGCATTTTACTCGTCATTCCACGCGCTTTAAGGTGCCGCCTAGCCCAGTACGCTATCTGAAATAGGAGCGACGTAAGTTGAACAAATGTGATAGAATTTTGCTGAATTATTAAATTAACCATAATATAAAATGATCTAATCGGGTCTGTGTTTGCCCTACCCTAGAAGTTTAATAGTGCATTTTACACGACACTTCATGCGCCTTCAGATGCCGCTTAGCCCAATAAGCTATCGGAAATAGGAGCGACGTAAATTGAACAAATGTGATAGAATTTCGCAGAATTCTTATGTTAACCAAAATATAAAATGATCTAATCTGGTCTCTGTTTGCCTTATCCTAGAAGTTTAATAGTGCATTTTAGTCGCCATTTCATGCGCTTTGAGATCCCGCTTAGCTCAATACGCTATCTGAAATAGGAGCGACGTAAATTCAACAAACGTGATAGAATTTCCCTGAAATCTTATATTAATCAAAATATAAAATGATATAATCGGGTCTCTGATTGCCCTATCATAGAAGATTAGCAGTGCATTTTACTCGCCATTCCACGCGCTTTAAGATGCCGCCTAGCCCAGTACGCTATCTGAAATAGGAGCGACGTAAGTTGAACAAATGTGATAGAATTACGCTGAATTCTTATATTAACCAAAATATAAAATGATCTAATCGGGTCTCTGATTGCCCTATCATAGAAGTTTAGTGGTGCATATTACTCGCCATTCCGCGCGCTTTAAGATGCCGCCTAGCCCAATACGCTATCTGAAATAGGAGCCACGTAAATTGAACAAATGTGATAGAATTTCGCTGAATTCTTATATTAACCAAAGTATAAAATGATCTAATCTGGTCTCTGATTGCCCTACCATAGAAGGTTAATAGTGCATTTTACTCGCCATTCCACGCGCTTTAAGATGCTGCCTAGCCCAGTACGCTGTCTGAAATAGAAGCGACGTAAATTGAACAAGTGTGATAGAATCTCGCTGAATACTTATATTAACCTTAATGTAAAATGATGTAATCGGGTCTCTGTTCGCCCTACCCTAGAAGTTTAATAGTGCATTTCACTCGTCATTTCATGCGCTTTGAGATGCCGCCTAGCCCAATACGCTATCAGAAATAGGAGCGACGTAAATTGAACAAATGTGACAGAATTACGCTGCATTCTTATATTAACGGAAGTATAAAATGATCTAGTCTGGTCTCAGTTTGCCCTATCATAGAAGTTTAATAGTGCATTTTACTCGCCATTTCATGCGCTTTAAGATGCCGCATGGCCCAGCACGCTATCTGAAACAGGAGCGACGTAAATTGAACAAATGTGATAGAATTTTGCTGGCATCTTAAATTAACCATAATATAAAATGATCTAATCGTGTCTCTGTTTGCCCTACCCTAGAAGTTTAATAGTGCATTTTACTCGTCACTTCATGCGCCTTCAGATGCCGCTTAGCCCAATAAGCTATCTGAAATAGGAGCGACGTAAATTGAACAAATGTGATAAAATTTCGCAGAATCCTTATGTTAACCAAAGTATAAAATGATCTAATCTGGTCTCTGATTGCCCTATCATAGAAGGTTAATAGTGCATTTTACTCGCCATTCCACGCGCTCTAAGATGCCGCCTAGCCCAGTACGCTATCTGAAATAGGAGCGACGTAACTTGAACAAATGTGATAGAATCACGCTGCATTCTTATATTAACAGTAATATAAAATGATCTAATCGGGTCTCTGTTTGCCTTATCCTAGAAGTATAATAGTGCATTATACTCGCCATTTCATGCGCTTTTAGATGCCGCTTAGCCCAGGGCGCTATCTGAAATAGGAACGACGTAAATTGAACAAATGTGAGAGAATCTTGCTGAATTCTTAAATTAACCATAATATAAAATGATCTAATCGGGTCCCTGTTTGCCCTACCCTAGAAGTTTGATAGTGCATTTCACTCGTCATTTCATGCGCTTGGAGATGCCGCTTAGCCCAATACGCTATCTGAAATAGGAGCGACGTAAATTGAACAAATGTGATAGAATTTCGCTGAATTCTTAAATTAACCAAAGTATAAAATGATCTAATCTAGTCTCTGATTGCCCTATCATAGAAGGTTAATAGTGCATTTTACTCGCCATTCCACGCGCTTTAAGATGCCGCCTAGCCCAGTACGCTATCTGAAATAGGAGCGACGTAAATTGAACAAATGTGATAGAATCACGCTGCATTCTTATATTAACCGTAATATAAAATGATCTAATCGGGTCTCTGTTTGCCTTATCCTAGAAGTTTAATAGTGCATTTTATTCGCCATTTCATGCGCTTTGAGATGCCGCTTAGCCCAATACGCTATCTGAAATTGGAGCGACGTAAATTGACAAATGTGATAGAATTTCGCTGAATTCTTAAATTAACCATAATATAAAATGATCTAATCGGGTCTCTGATTGCCCTATCATAGAATTTTAATAGTGCATTTTACTCGCCATTCCACGCGCTTTAAGATGCCGCCTATCCCAGTACGCTATCTGAAATAGGAGCGACGTAAATTGAGCAAATGTGATAGAATTTTGCTGAATTCTTAAATTAACCATAATATAAAATGATCTAATCGGGTCTCTGTTTGCCCTAGCCTAGAAGTTTAATAGTGCATTTCACTCGTCATTTCATGCGCTTTGAGATGCCTCTAAGCCCAATAAGCTATCTGTAATAGGAGCGACGTAAATTTTACAAATGTGATAGGATTTCGTTGAATTCTTATGTTAACCAAAATATAAAATGATCTAATCGGGTCTCTGATTGCCCTATCATAGAAGTTTAATAGTGCATTTTATTCGCCATTTCATGCGCTTTGAGATGCCGCGTAGCCCAATACGCTATCTGAAATAGGAGCGACGTAAATTGAACAAATGTGATAGAATTTCCCTGAATTCTTATATTAACCTTAATGTAAAATGATCTAATCGGGTCGCTGTTCGCCCTACCCTAGAAGTTTAATAGTGCATTTCACTCGTCACTTCATGCGCTTTGAGATGCCGCTAAGCCCAATAAACTATCGGAAATAGGAGCGACGTAAATTGAACAAATGTGATGGAATTTCGCAGTATTCTTATGTTAACCAAAATATAAAATGATCTAATCTGTTCTCTGTTCGCCATAGCCTAGAAGTTTACTAGTGCATTTTGTTCGCCATTTCATGCGCTTTGTGATGCCGCTTAGCCCAATACGCTATCTGAAATAGGAGCGACGTAAATTGAACAAATGTGATAGAATTTCCGTGAAATCTTATATTAAACAAAATATAAAATGATCTAATCGGGTCTCTGATTGCTCTATCATAGAAGTTTAGTAGTGCATTTTACTCGCCCTTCCACGCGCTTTAAGATGCCGCCTAGCCCAGTAGGCTATCAGAAATAGGAGCGACGTAAGTTGAACAAATGTGATAGAATTTCGCTGAATTCTTTTATTAACCATAATGTAAAATGATCTGATCGGGTCTCTGTTCGCCCTAGCCTAGAAGTTTGATAGTGCATTTTATTCGCCATTTCATGCGCTTTGAGATGCCGCTTAGCCCAATACGCTATCTGAAATAGGAGCGACGTAAGATGAACAAATGTGATAGAATTACGCTGAATTCTTTTATTAACCATAATGTAAAATGATCTGCTCGGGTCACTGTTCGCCCTAGCCTAGAAGATTAATAGTTCATTTTATTCTCGATTTCATGCGCTTTGAGATGCCGCTTAGCCCAATACGCTATCTGAAATAGGAGCGACGTAAGATGAACAAATGTGATAGAATTACGCTGAATTCTTTTATTAACCATAATGTAAAATGATCTGCTCGGGTCACTGTTCGCCCTAGCCTAGAAGATTAATAGTTCATTTTATTCTCGATTTCATGCGCTTTGAGATGCCGCTTAGCCCAATACGCTATCTGAAATTGGAACGACGTAAATTGAACAAATGTGATAGAATTTCGCTGAATTCTTAAATTAACCATAATATAAAATGATCTAATCGTGTCTCTGATTGCCGTATCATAGAAGTTTAATAGTGCATTTTACTCGCCATTCCACGCCCTTTAAGATGCCGCCTAGCCCAGTACGCTATCTGAAATAGGAGCGACGTAACTTGAACAAATGTGATAGAATCACGCTGCATTCTTATATTAACCGTAATATAAAACGATCTAATCGGGTCTCTGTTTGCCTTATCCTAGAAGTTTAATAGCGCATTTTACTCGCCATTTCATGCGCTTTGAGATGCCGCTTAGCCCAATACGCTATCTGAAATAGGAGCGACCTAAATTGAACGAATGTGATAGAATTTCGCTCAATTCTTAAATTAACCATAATATAAAATGATCTAATCGGGTCTCTGTTTGCCCTACCCTAGAACTTTAATAGTGCATTTTACTCGTTATTTCATGCGATTTGAGATGCCGCTTAGCCCAATACGCTATCAGAAATAGGAGCGACGTAAGTTGAACAAATGTGATAGAATTTCGCTGAATTCTTATATTAACCAAAGTATAAAATGATCTAATCTGGTCTCTGATTGCCCTACCATAGAAGGTTAATAGTGCATTTTACTCGCCATTCCACGCGCTTTAAGATGCTGCCTAGCCCAGTACGCTGTCTGAAATAGAAGCGACGTAAATTGAACAAGTGTGATAGAATCTCGCTGAATACTTATATTAACCTTAATGTAAAATGATGTAATCGGGTCTCTGTTCGCCCTACCCTAGAAGTTTAATAGTGCATTTCACTCGTCATTTCATGCGCTTTGAGATGCCGCCTAGCCCAATACGCTATCAGAAATAGGAGCGACGTAAATTGAACAAATGTGACAGAATTACGCTGCATTCTTATATTAACGGAAGTATAAAATGATCTAGTCTGGTCTCAGTTTGCCCTATCATAGAAGTTTAATAGTGCATTTCACTCGCCATTTCATGCGCTTTAAGATGCCGCATGGCCCAGCACGCTATCTGAAACAGGAGCGACCTAAATTGAACAGATGTGATAGAATTTTGCTGGCATCTTAAATTAACCATAATATAAAATGATCTAATCGTGTCTCTGTTTGCCCTACCCTAGAAGTTTAATAGTGCATTTTACTCGTCACTTCATGCGCCTTCAGATGCCGCTTAGCCCAATAAGCTATCTGAAATAGGAGCGACGTAAATTGAACAAATGTGATAAAATTTCGCAGAATCCTTATGTTAACCAAAGTATAAAATGATCTAATCTGGTCTCTGTTCGCCCTAGCCTAGAATTTTAATAGTGCATTTTGTTCGCCATTTCATGCGCTTTGTGATGCCGCTTAGCCCAATACGCTATCTGAAATAGGAGCGACGTAAATTGAACAAATGTGATAGAATTTCCCTGAAATCTTATATTAAACAAAATATAAAATGATCTAATCGGGTCTCTGATTGCCCTATCATAGAAGATTAGTAGTGCATTTTACTCGCCATTCCACGCGCTTTAAGGTGCCGCCTAGCCCAGTACGCTATCTGAAATAGGAGCGACGTAAGTTGAACAAATGTGATAGAATTTTGCTGAATTATTAAATTAACCATAATATAAAATGATCTAATCGGGTCTGTGTTTGCCCTACCCTAGAAGTTTAATAGTGCATTTTACACGACACTTCATGCGCCTTCAGATGCCGCTTAGCCCAATAAGCTATCGGAAATAGGAGCGACGTAAATTGAACAAATGTGATAGAATTTCGCAGAATTCTTATGTTAACCAAAATATAAAATGATCTAATCTGGTCTCTGTTTGCCTTATCCTAGAAGTTTAATAGTGCATTTTAGTCGCCATTTCATGCGCTTTGAGATCCCGCTTAGCTCAATACGCTATCTGAAATAGGAGCGACGTAAATTCAACAAATGTGATAGAATTTCCCTGAAATCTTATATTAATCAAAATATAAAATGATATAATCGGGTCTCTGATTGCCCTATCATAGAAGATTAGTAGTGCATTTTACTCGCCATTCCACGCGCTTTAAGATGCCGCCTAGCCCAGTACGCTATCTGAAATAGGAGCGACGTAAGTTGAACAAATGTGATAGAATTACGCTGAATTCTTATATTAACCAAAATATAAAATGATCTAATCGGGTCTCTGATTGCCCTATCATAGAAGTTTAGTGGTGCATATTACTCGCCATTCCGCGCGCTTTAAGATGCCGCCTAGCCCAATACGCTATCTGAAATAGGAGCCACGTAAATTGAACAAATGTGATAGAATTTCGCTGAATTCTTATATTAACCAAAGTATAAAATGATCTAATCTGGTCTCTGATTGCCCTACCATAGAAGGTTAATAGTGCATTTTACTCGCCATTCCACGCGCTTTAAGATGCTGCCTAGCCCAGTACGCTGTCTGAAATAGAAGCGACGTAAATTGAACAAGTGTGATAGAATCTCGCTGAATACTTATATTAACCTTAATGTAAAATGATGTAATCGGGTCTCTGTTCGCTCTACCCTAGAAGTTTAATAGTGCATTTCACTCGTCATTTCATGCGCTTTGAGATGCCGCCTAGCCCAATACGCTATCAGAAATAGGAGCGACGTAAATTGAACAAATGTGACAGAATTACGCTGCATTCTTATATTAACGGAAGTTTAAAATGATCTAGTCTGGTCTCAGTTTGCCCTATCATAGAAGTTTAATAGTGCATTTTACTCGCCATTTCATGCGCTTTAAGATGCCGCATGGCCCAGCACGCTATCTGAAACAGGAGCGACGTAAATTGAACAAATGTGATAGAATTTTGCTGGCATCTTAAATTAACCATAATATAAAATGATCTAATCGTGTCTCTGTTTGCCCTACCCTAGAAGTTTAATAGTGCATTTTACTCGTCACTTCATGCGCCTTCAGATGCCGCTTAGCCCAATAAGCTATCTGAAATAGGAGCGACGTAAATTGAACAAATGTGATAAAATTTCGCAGAATCCTTATGTTAACCAAAGTATAAAATGATCTAATCTGGTCTCTGTTCGCCCTAGCCTAGAATTTTAATAGTGCATTTTGTTCGCCATTTCATGCGCTTTGTGATGCCGCTTAGCCCAATACGCTATCTGAAATAGGAGCGACGTGAATTGAACAAATGTGATAGAATTTCCCTGAAATCTTATATTAAACAAAATATAAAATGATCTAATCGGGTCTCTGATTGCCCTATCATAGAAGATTAGTAGTGCATTTTACTCGCCATTCCACGCGCTTTATGATGCCGCCTAGCCCAGGACGCTATCTGAAATAGGAGCGACGTAACTTGAACAAATGTGATAGAATTACGCTGAATTCTTATATTAACCGTAATATAAAACGATCTAATCGGGTCTCTGTTTGCCTTATCCTAGAAGTTTAATAGCGCATTTTACTCGCCATTTCATGCGCTTTGAGATGCCGCTTAGCCCAATACGCTATCTGGAATAGGAGCGACGTAAATTGAACAAATGTGATAGAATTTCCGTGAATTCTTATATTAACCTTAATGTAAAATGATCCAATCGGGTCTCTGTTCGCCCTACCATAGAAGTCTAATAGTGCATTTCACTCGCCATTTCATGCGCTTTGAGATGCCGCTTAGCCCAATACGCTATCTGAAATAGGAGCGACCTAAATTGAACGAATGTGATTGAATTTCGCTCAATTCTTAAATTAACCATAATATAAAATGATCTAATCGGGTCTCTGTTTGCCCTACCCTAGAACTTTAATAGTGCATTTTACTCGTTATTTCATGCGCTTTGAGATGCCGCTTAGCCCAATACGCTATCTGAAATAGGAGCGACGTAAGTTGAACAAATGTGATAGAATTACGCTGCATTCTTTTATTAACCATAATGTAAAATGATCTGCTCGGGTCACTGTTCGCCCTAGCCTAGAAGATTAATAGTTCATTTTATTCGCCATTTCATGCGCTTTGAGATGCCGCTTAGCCCAATACGCTATCTGAAATTGGAACGACGTAAATTGAACAAATGTGATAGAATTTCGCTGAATTCTTAAATTAACCATAATATAAAATGATCTAATCGTGTCTCTGATTGCCCTATCATAGAAGTTTAATAATGCATTTTACTCGCCATTCCACGCCCTTTAAGATGCCGCCTAGCCCAGTACGCTATCTGAAATAGGAGCGACGTAACTTGAACAAATGTGATAGAATCACGCTGCATTCTTATATTAACCGTGATATAAAATGAACTAATCGGGTCTCCGTTTGCCTTATCCTAGAAGTTTAATAGCGCATTTTACTCGCCATTTCATGCGCTTTGAGAGGCCGCTTAGCCCAATACGCTATCTGAAATAGGAGCGACGTAAATTGAACAAATGTGATAGAATTTCCGTGAAATCTTATATTAAACAAAATATAAAATGATCTAATCGGGTCTCTGATTGCCCTATCATAGAAGTTTAGTAGTGCATTTTACTCGTCATTCCACGCGCTTTAAGGTGCCGCCTAGCCCAGTACGCTATCTGAAATAGGAGCGACGTAAGTTGAACAAATGTGATAGAATTTTGCTGAATTCTTAAATTAACCATAATATAAAATGGTCTAATCGGGTCTCTGTTTGCCCTACCCTAGAAGTTTTATAGTGCATTTTACTCGTCACTCCATGCGCCTTCAGATGCCGCTTAGCCCAATAAGCTATCTGAAATAGGAGCGACGTAAATTGAACAAATGTGATAAAATTTCGCAGAATCCTTATGTTAACCAAAATATAAAATGATCTAATCTGGTCTCTGTTCGCCCTAGCCTAGAAGTTTAATAGTGCATTTTGTTCGCCATTTCATGCGCTTTGAGATGCCGCATAGCCCAATACGCTATCTGAAATAGGAGCGACGTAAATTGAACAAATGTGATAGAATTTCGCTGAATTCTTATATTAACCAAAATATAAAATGATCTAATCGGGTCTCTGATTGCCCTATCATAGAAGTTTAGTGGTGCATATTACTCGCCATTCCACGTGCTTTAAGATGCCGCCTAGCCCAATACGCTATCTGAAATAGGAGCCACGTAAATTGAACAAATGTGATAGAATTTCGCTGAATTCTTATATTAACCAAAGTATAAAATGATCTAATCTGGTCTCTGATTGCCCTATCATAGAAGGTTAATAGTGCATTTTACTCGCCATTCCACGCGCTCTAAGATGCCGCCTAGCCCAGTACGCTATCTGAAATAGGAGCGACGTAACTTGAACAAATGTGATAGAATCACGCTGCATTCTTATATTAACAGTAATATAAAATGATCTAATCGGGTCTCTGTTTGCCTTATCCTAGAAGTATAATAGTGCATTATACTCGCCATTTCATGCGCTTTTAGATGCCGCTTAGCCCAGGGCGCTATCTGAAATAGGAACGACGTAAATTGAACAAATGTGAGAGAATCTTGCTGAATTCTTAAATTAACCATAATATAAAATGATCTAATCGGGTCCCTGTTTGCCCTACCCTAGAAGTTTGATAGTGCATTTTACTCGTCATTTCATGCGCTTTGAGATGCCGCTTAGCCCAATACGCTATCTGAAATAGGAGCGACGTAAATTGAACAAATGTGATAGAATTTCGCTGAATTCTTAAATTAACCAAAGTATAAAATGATCTAATCTAGTCTCTGATTGCCCTATCATAGAAGGTTAATAGTGCATTTTACTCGCCATTCCACGCGCTTTAAGATGCCGCCTAGCCCAGTACGCTATCTGAAATAGGAGCGACGTAAATTGAACAAATGTGATAGAATCACGCTGCATTCTTATATTAACCGTAATATAAAATGATCGAATCGGGTCTCTGTTTGCCTTATCCTAGAAGTTTAATAGTGCATTTTATTCGCCATTTCATGCGCTTTGAGATGCCGCTTAGCCCAATACGCTATCTGAAATTGGAGCGACGTAAATTGACAAATGTGATAGAATTTCGCTGAATTCTTAAATTAACCATAATATAAAATGATCTAATCGGGTCTCTGATTGCCCTATCATAGAATTTTAATAGTGCATTTTACTCGCCATTCCACGCGCTTTAAGATGCCGCCTATCCCAGTACGCTATCTGAAATAGGAGCGACGTAAATTGAGCAAATGTGATAGAATTTTGCTGAATTCTTAAATTAACCATAATATAAAATGATCTAATCGGGTCTCTGTTTGCCCTAGCCTAGAAGTTTAATAGTGCATTTCACTCGTCATTTCATGCGCTTTGAGATGCCTCTAAGCCCAATAAGCTATCTGTAATAGGAGCGACGTAAATTTTACAAATGTGATAGGATTTCGTTGAATTCTTATATTAACCAAAATATAAAATGATCTAATCGGGTCTCTGATTGCCCTATCATAGAAGTTTAATAGTGCATTTTACTCGCCATTACAAGCGCTTTGAGATGCCGCGTAGCCCAATACGCTATCTGAAATAGGAGCGACGTAAATTGAACAAATGTGATAGAATTTCCCTGAATTCTTATATTAACCTTAATGTAAAATGATCTAATCGGGTCTCTGTTCGCCCTACCCTAGAAGTTTAATAGTGCATTTCACTCGTCACTTCATGCGCTTTGAGATGCCGCTAAGCCCAATAAACTATCGGAAATAGGAGCGACGTAAATTGAACAAATGTGATGGAATTTCGCAGTATTCTTATGTTAACCAAAATATAAAATGATCTAATCTGTTCTCTGTTCGCCATAGCCTAGAAGTTTACTAGTGCATTTTGTTCGCCATTTCATGCGCTTTGTGATGCCGCTTAGCCCAATACGCTATCTGAAATAGGAGCGACGTAAATTGAACAAATGTGATAGAATTTCCGTGAAATCTTATATTAAACAAAATATAAAATGATCTAATCGGGTCTCTGATTGCTCTATCATAGAAGTTTAGTAGTGCATTTTACTCGCCCTTCCACGCGCTTTAAGATGCCGCCTAGCCCAGTAGGCTATCAGAAATAGGAGCGACGTAAATTGAACAAATGTGATAGAATTTCCGTGAAATGTTATATTAAACAAAATATAAAATGATCTAATCGGGTCTCTGATTGCCCTATCATAGAAGTTTAGTAGTGCATTTTACTCGTCATTCCACGCGCTTTAAGGTGCCGCCTAGCCCAGTACGCTATCTGAAATAGGAGCGACGTAAGTTGAACAAATGTGATAGAATTTTGCTGAATTATTAAATTAACCATAATATAAAATGATCTAATCGGGTCTGTGTTTGCCCTACCCTAGAAGTTTAATAGTGCATTTTACTCGACACTTCATGCGCCTTCAGATGCCGCTTAGCCCAAGAAGCTATCTGAAATAGGAGCGACGTAAATTGAACAAATGTGATAAAATTTCGCAGAATCCTTATGTTAACCAAAGTATAAAATGATCTAATCTGGTCTCTGTTCGCCCTAGCCTAGAAGTTTAATAGTGCATTTTGTTCGCCATTTCATGCGCTTTGAGATGCCGCTTAGCCCAATACGCTATCTGAAATAGGAGCGACGTAAATTGAACAAATGTGATAGAATTTCCGTGAAATCTTATATTAAACAAAATATAAAATGATCTAATCGGGTCTCTGATTGCTCTATCATAGAAGTTTAGTAGTGCATTTTACTCGCCCTTCCACGCGCTTTAATATGCCTCCTAGCCCAGTACGCTATCTGAAATAGGAGCGACGTAAGATGAACAAATGTGATAGAATTACGCTGAATTCTTATATTAACCGTAATATAAAATGATCTAATCGGGTCTCCGTTTGCCTTATCCTAAAAGTTTAATAGCGCATTTTACTCGCCATTTCATGCGCTTTGAGAGGCCGCTTAGCCCAATACGCTATCTGAAATAGGAGCGACGTAAATTGAACAAATGTGATAGAATTTCGCTGAATTCTTAAATTAACCATAATATAAAATGATCTAATCTGGTCTCTGTTCGCCCTAGCCTAGAAGTTTAACAGTGCATTTTGTTCGCCATTTCATGCGCTTTGAGATGCCGCATAGCCCAATACGCTATCTGAAATAGGAGCGACGTAAATTGAACAAATGTGATAGAATTTCGCTGAATTCTTATATTAACCATAATATAAAATGATCTAATCGGGTCCCTGTTTGCCCTACCCTAGAAGTTTGATCGTGCATTTCACTCGTCATGTCATGCGCTTTGAGATGCCGCTTAGCCCAATACGCTATCTGAAATAGGAGCGACGTAAATTGAACAAATGTGATAGAATTTCGCTGAATTCTTATATTAACCAAAGTATAAAATGATCTAATCTGGTCTCTGATTGCCCTATCATAGAAGGTTAATAGTGCATTTTACTCGCCATTCCACGCGCTTTAAGATGCCGCCTAGCCCAATACGCTGTCTGAAATAGAAGCGACGTAAATTGAACAAGTGTGATAGAATCTCGCTGAATACTTATATTAACCTTAATGTAAAATGATCTAATCGGGTCTCTGTTCGCCCTACCCTAGAAGTTTAATAGTGCATTTCACTCGTCATTTCTTGCGCTTTGAGATGCCGCTTTGCCCAATACGCTATCTGAAATAGGAGCGACGTAAATTGAACGAATGTGATAGAATTTCGCTCAATCCTTAAATTAACCATAATATAAAATGATCTAATCGGGTCTCTGTTTGCCCTACCCTAGAACTTTAATAGTGCATTTTACTCGTCATTTCATGCCCTTTGAGATGCCGCTTAGCCTAATACGCTATCTGAAATTGGAGCGATATAAGTTGAACAAATGTGATAGAATTTCGCTGAATTCTTTTATTAACCATAATGGAAAATGATCTAATCGGATCTCTGTTCGCCCGAGCCTAGAACTTTAATAGTGCATTTTATTCGCCATTTCAAACGCCTTGAGATGCCGCTTTGCCCAATACGCTATCTGAAATAGGAGCGACGTAAATTGAACAAATGTGATAGAATTTCACTGAATTCTTATATTAACCAAAATATAAAATGATCTAATCGGGTCTCTGATTGCCCTAGGATAGAAGTTAAATAGTGCGTTTTACTCGCCATTCCGAACGCTTTAAGGTGCCGCATAGCCCAGTTCGCTATCTGCAATAGGAGCGACGTAAATTGAACAAATGTGATAGAATTTTGCTGAATTCTTAAATTAACCATAGTACAAAATGATCTAATCGGGTCTCTGTTTGCTCTACCCTAGAAGTTTAATAGTGCATTTCGCTCGCCATTTCATGCGCTTTGAGATGCCGCTTAGCTCAATACGCTATTTGAAATAGGAGCGACGTAAGTTGAACAAATGTGATAGAATTTCGCTGAATTCTTAAATTAACCATAACATAAAATGATCTAATCGGGTCTCTGTTTGCCCTACCCTAGAAATTTAATAGTGCATTTTGCTCGTCATTTCATGCGCTTTGAGATGCCGCTGAGCCCAATAAGCTATTTGTAATAGGAGCGACGTAAGTTGAACAAATGTGATAGAATTACGCTGCATTCTTTTATTAACCATAATGTAAAATGATCTGCTCGGGTCACTGTTCGCCCTAGCCTAGAAGATTAATAGTACATTTTATTCGCCATTTCATGCGCTTTGAGATGCCGCTTAGCCCAATACGCTATCTGAAATTGGAACGACGTAAATTGAACAAATGTGATAGAATTTCGCTGAATTCTTAAATTAACCATAATATAAAATGATCTAATCGTGTCTCTGATTGCCCTATCATAGAAGTTTAATAATGCATTTTACTCGCCATTCCACGCCCTTTAAGATGCCGCCTAGCCCAGTACGCTATCTGAAATAGGAGCGACGTAACTTGAACAAATGTGATAGAATCACGCTGCATTCTTATATTAACCGTGATATAAAATGAACTAATCGGGTCTCCGTTTGCCTTATCCTAGAAGTTTAATAGTGCATTTTAGTCGCCATTTCATGCGCTTTGAGATCCCGCTTAGCTCAATACGCTATCTGAAATAGGAGCGACGTAAATTCAACAAATGTGATAGAATTTCCCTGAAATCTTATATTAATCAAAATATAAAATGATATAATCGGGTCTCTGATTGCCCTATCATAGAAGATTAGTAGTGCATTTTACTCGCCATTCCACGCGCTTTAAGATGCCGCCTAGCCCAGTACGCTATCTGAAATAGGAGCGACGTAAGTTGAACAAATGTGATAGAATTACGCTGAATTCTTATATTAACCAAAATATAAAATGATCTAATCGGGTCTCTGATTGCCCTATCATAGAAGTTTAGTGGTGCATATTACTCGCCATTCCGCGCGCTTTAAGATGCCGCCTAGCCCAATACGCTATCTGAAATAGGAGCCACGTAAATTGAACAAATGTGATAGAATTTCGCTGAATTCTTATATTAACCAAAGTATAAAATGATCTAATCTGGTCTCTGATTGCCCTACCATAGAAGGTTAATAGTGCATTTTACTCGCCATTCCACGCGCTTTAAGATGCTGCCTAGCCCAGTACGCTGTCTGAAATAGAAGCCACGTAAATTGAACAAGTGTGATAGAATCTCGCTGAATACTTATATTAACCTTAATGTAAAATGATGTAATCGGGTCTCTGTTCGCCCTACCCTAGAAGTTTAATAGTGCATTTCACTCGTCATTTCATGCGCTTTGAGATGCCGCCTAGCCCAATACGCTATCAGAAATAGGAGCGACGTAAATTGAACAAATGTGACAGAATTACGCTGCATTCTTATATTAACGGAAGTATAAAATGATCTAGTCTGGTCTCAGTTTGCCCTATCATAGAAGTTTAATAGTGCATTTTACTCGCCATTTCATGCGCTTTAAGATGCCGCATGGCCCAGCACGCTATCTGAAACAGGAGCGACGTAAATTGAACAAATGTGATAGAATTTTGCTGGCATCTTAAATTAACCATAATATAAAATGATCTAATCGTGTCTCTGTTTGCCCTACCCTAGAAGTTTAATAGTGCATTTTACTCGTCACTTCATGCGCCTTCAGATGCCGCTTAGCCCAATAAGCTATCTGAAATAGGAGCGACGTAAATTGAACAAATGTGATAAAATTTCGCAGAATCCTTATGTTAACCAAAGTATAAAATGATCTAATCTGGTCTCTGTTCGCCCTAGCCTAGAATTTTAATAGTGCATTTTGTTCGCCATTTCATGCGCTTTGTGATGCCGCTTAGCCCAATACGCTATCTGAAATAGGAGCGACGTAAATTGAACAAATGTGATAGAATTTCCCTGAAATCTTATATTAAACAAAATATAAAATGATCTAATCGGGTCTCTGATTGCCCTATCATAGAAGATTAGTAGTGCATTTTACTCGCCATTCCACGCGCTTTATGATGCCGCCTAGCCCAGGACGCTATCTGAAATAGGAGCGACGTAACTTGAACAAATGTGATAGAATTACGCTGAATTCTTATATTAACCGTAATATAAAACGATCTAATCGGGTCTCTGTTTGCCTTATCCTAGAAGTTTAATAGCGCATTTTACTCGCCATTTCATGCGCTTTGAGATGCCGCTTAGCCCAATACGCTATCTGGAATAGGAGCGACGTAAATTGAACAAATGTGATAGAATTTCCGTGAATTCTTATATTAACCTTAATGTAAAATGATCCAATCGGGTCTCTGTTCGCCCTACCATAGAAGTCTAATAGTGCATTTCACTCGCCATTTCATGCGCTTTGAGATGCCGCTTAGCCCAATACGCTATCTGAAATAGGAGCGACCTAAATTGAACGAATGTGATTGAATTTCGCTCAATTCTTAAATTAACCATAATATAAAATGATCTAATCGGGTCTCTGTTTGCCCTACCCTAGAACTTTAATAGTGCATTTTACTCGTTATTTCATGCGCTTTGAGATGCCGCTTAGCCCAATACGCTATCTGAAATAGGAGCGACGTAAGTTGAACAAATGTGATAGAATTACGCTGCATTCTTTTATTAACCATAATGTAAAATGATCTGCTCGGGTCACTGTTCGCCCTAGCCTAGAAGATTAATAGTTCATTTTATTCGCCATTTCATGCGCTTTGAGATGCCGCTTAGCCCAATACGCTATCTGAAATTGGAACGACGTAAATTGAACAAATGTGATAGAATTTCGCTGAATTCTTAAATTAACCATAATATAAAATGATCTAATCGTGTCTCTGATTGCCCTATCATAGAAGTTTAATAATGCATTTTACTCGCCATTCCACGCCCTTTAAGATGCCGCCTAGCCCAGTACGCTATCTGAAATAGGAGCGACGTAACTTGAACAAATGTGATAGAATCACGCTGCATTCTTATATTAACCGTGATATAAAATGAACTAATCGGGTCTCCGTTTGCCTTATCCTAGAAGTTTAATAGCGCATTTTACTCGCCATTTCATGCGCTTTGAGAGGCCGCTTAGCCCAATACGCTATCTGAAATAGGAGCGACGTAAATTGAACAAATGTGATAGAATTTCCGTGAAATCTTATATTAAACAAAATATAAAATGATCTAATCGGGTCTCTGATTGCCCTATCATAGAAGTTTAGTAGTGCATTTTACTCGTCATTCCACGCGCTTTAAGGTGCCGCCTAGCCCAGTACGCTATCTGAAATAGGAGCGACGTAAGTTGAACAAATGTGATAGAATTTTGCTGAATTCTTAAATTAACCATAATATAAAATGGTCTAATCGGGTCTCTGTTTGCCCTACCCTAGAAGTTTAATAGTGCATTTTACTCGTCACTCCATGCGCCTTCAGATGCCGCTTAGCCCAATAAGCTATCTGAAATAGGAGCGACGTAAATTGAACAAATGTGATAAAATTTCGCAGAATCCTTATGTTAACCAAAATATAAAATGATCTAATCTGGTCTCTGTTCGCCCTAGCCTAGAAGTTTAATAGTGCATTTTGTTCGCCATTTCATGCGCTTTGAGATGCCGCATAGCCCAATACGCTATCTGAAATAGGAGCGACGTAAATTGAACAAATGTGATAGAATTTCGCTGAATTCTTATATTAACCAAAATATAAAATGATCTAATCGGGTCTCTGATTGCCCTATCATAGAAGTTTAGTGGTGCATATTACTCGCCATTCCACGTGCTTTAAGATGCCGCCTAGCCCAATACGCTATCTGAAATAGGAGCCACGTAAATTGAACAAATGTGATAGAATTTCGCTGAATTCTTATATTAACCAAAGTATAAAATGATCTAATCTGGTCTCTGATTGCCCTATCATAGAAGGTTAATAGTGCATTTTACTCGCCATTCCACGCGCTCTAAGATGCCGCCTAGCCCAGTACGCTATCTGAAATAGGAGCGACGTAACTTGAACAAATGTGATAGAATCACGCTGCATTCTTATATTAACAGTAATATAAAATGATCTAATCGGGTCTCTGTTTGCCTTATCCTAGAAGTATAATAGTGCATTATACTCGCCATTTCATGCGCTTTTAGATGCCGCTTAGCCCAGGGCGCTATCTGAAATAGGAACGACGTAAATTGAACAAATGTGAGAGAATCTTGCTGAATTCTTAAATTAACCATAATATAAAATGATCTAATCGGGTCCCTGTTTGCCCTACCCTAGAAGTTTGATAGTGCATTTCACTCGTCATTTCATGCGCTTGGAGATGCCGCTTAGCCCAATACGCTATCTGAAATAGGAGCGACGTAAATTGAACAAATGTGATAGAATTTCGCTGAATTCTTAAATTAAACAAAGTATAAAATGATCTAATCTAGTCTCTGATTGCCCTATCATAGAAGGTTAATAGTGCATTTTACTCGCCATTCCACGCGCTTTAAGATGCCGCCTAGCCCAGTACGCTATCTGAAATAGGAGCGACGTAAATTGAACAAATGTGATAGAATCACGCTGCATTCTTATATTAACCGTAATATAAAATGATCGAATCGGGTCTCTGTTTGCCTTATCCTAGAAGTTTAATAGTGCATTTTATTCGCCATTTCATGCGCTTTGAGATGCCGCTTAGCCCAATACGCTATCTGAAATTGGAGCGACGTAAATTGACAAATGTGATAGAATTTCGCTGAATTCTTAAATTAACCATAATATAAAATGATCTAATCGGGTCTCTGATTGCCCTATCATAGAATTTTAATAGTGCATTTTACTCGCCATTCCACGCGCTTTAAGATGCCGCCTATCCCAGTACGCTATCTGAAATAGGAGCGACGTAAATTGAGCAAATGTGATAGAATTTTGCTGAATTCTTAAATTAACCATAATATAAAATGATCTAATCGGGTCTCTGTTTGCCCTAGCCTAGAAGTTTAATAGTGCATTTCACTCGTCATTTCATGCGCTTTGAGATGCCTCTAAGCCCAATAAGCTATCTGTAATAGGAGCGACGTAAATTTTACAAATGTGATAGGATTTCGTTGAATTCTTATGTTAACCAAAATATAAAATGATCTAATCGGGTCTCTGATTGCCCTATCATAGAAGTTTAATAGTGCATTTTATTCGCCATTTCATGCGCTTTGAGATGCCGCGTAGCCCAATACGCTATCTGAAATAGGAGCGACGTAAATTGAACAAATGTGATAGAATTTCCCTGAATTCTTATATTAACCTTAATGTAAAATGATCTAATCGGGTCGCTGTTCGCCCTACCCTAGAAGTTTAATAGTGCATTTCACTCGTCACTTCATGCGCTTTGAGATGCCGCTAAGCCCAATAAACTATCGGAAATAGGAGCGACGTAAATTGAACAAATGTGATGGAATTTCGCAGTATTCTTATGTTAACCAAAATATAAAATGATCTAATCTGTTCTCTGTTCGCCATAGCCTAGAAGTTTACTAGTGCATTTTGTTCGCCATTTCATGCGCTTTGTGATGCCGCTTAGCCCAATACGCTATCTGAAATAGGAGCGACGTAAATTGAACAAATGTGATAGAATTTCCGTGAAATCTTATATTAAACAAAATATAAAATGATCTAATCGGGTCTCTGATTGCTCTATCATAGAAGTTTAGTAGTGCATTTTACTCGCCCTTCCACGCGCTTTAAGATGCCGCCTAGCCCAGTAGGCTATCAGAAATAGGAGCGACGTAAATTGAACAAATGTGATAGAATTTCCGTGAAATGTTATATTAAACAAAATATAAAATGATCTAATCGGGTCTCTGATTGCCCTATCATAGAAGTTTAGTAGTGCATTTTACTCGTCATTCCACGCGCTTTAAGGTGCCGCCTAGCCTAGTACGCTATCTGAAATAGGAGCGACGTAAGTTGAACAAATGTGATAGAATTTTGCTGAATTATTAAATTAACCATAATATAAAATGATCTAATCGGGTCTGTGTTTGCCCTACCCTAGAAGTTTAATAGTGCATTTTACTCGACACTTCATGCGCCTTCAGATGCCGCTTAGCCCAAGAAGCTATCTGAAATAGGAGCGACGTAAATTGAACAAATGTGATAAAATTTCGCAGAATCCTTATGTTAACCAAAGTATAAAATGATCTAATCTGGTCTCTGTTCGCCCTAGCCTAGAAGTTTAATAGTGCATTTTGTTCGCCATTTCATGCGCTTTGTGATGCCGCTTAGCCCAATACGCTATCTGAAATAGGAGCGACGTAAATTGAACAAATGTGATAGAATTTCCCTGAAATCTTATATTAAACAAAATATAAAATGATCTAATCGGGTCTCTGATTGCTCTATCATAGAAGTTTAGTAGTGCATTTTACTCGCCCTTCCACGCGCTTTAATATGCCTCCTAGCCCAGTACGCTATCTGAAATAGGAGCGACGTAAGATGAACAAATGTGATAGAATTACGCTGAATTCTTATATTAACCGTAATATAAAATGATCTAATCGGGTCTCCGTTTGCCTTATCCTAAAAGTTTAATAGCGCATTTTACTCGCCATTTCATGCGCTTTGAGAGGCCGCTTAGCCCAATACGCTATCTGAAATAGGAGCGACGTAAATTGAACAAATGTGATAGAATTTCGCTGAATTCTTAAATTAACCATAATATAAAATGATCTAATCTGGTCTCTGTTCGCCCTAGCCTAGAAGTTTAACAGTGCATTTTGTTCGCCATTTCATGCGCTTTGAGATGCCGCATAGCCCAATACGCTATCTGAAATAGGAGCGACGTAAATTGAACAAATGTGATAGAATTTCGCTGAATTCTTATATTAACCATAATATAAAATGATCTAATCGGGTCCCTGTTTGCCCTACCCTAGAAGTTTGATCGTGCATTTCACTCGTCATGTCATGCGCTTTGAGATGCCGCTTAGCCCAATACGCTATCTGAAATAGGAGCGACGTAAATTGAACAAATGTGATAGAATTTCGCTGAATTCTTATATTAACCAAAGTATAAAATGATCTAATCTGGTCTCTGATTGCCCTATCATAGAAGGTTAATAGTGCATTTTACTCGCCATTCCACGCGCTTTAAGATGCCGCCTAGCCCAATACGCTGTCTGAAATAGAAGCGACGTAAATTGAACAAGTGTGATAGAATCTCGCTGAATACTTATATTAACCTTAATGTAAAATGATCTAATCGGGTCTCTGTTCGCCCTACCCTAGAAGTTTAATAGTGCATTTCACTCGTCATTTCTTGCGCTTTGAGATGCCGCTTTGCCCAATACGCTATCTGAAATAGGAGCGACGTAAATTGAACGAATGTGATAGAATTTCGCTCAATCCTTAAATTAACCATAATATAAAATGATCTAATCGGGTCTCTGTTTGCCCTACCCTAGAACTTTAATAGTGCATTTTACTCGTCATTTCATGCCCTTTGAGATGCCGCTTAGCCTAATACGCTATCTGAAATTGGAGCGATATAAGTTGAACAAATGTGATAGAATTTCGCTGAATTCTTTTATTAACCATAATGGAAAATGATCTAATCGGATCTCTGTTCGCCCGAGCCTAGAACTTTAATAGTGCATTTTATTCGCCATTTCAAACGCCTTGAGATGCCGCTTTGCCCAATACGCTATCTGAAATAGGAGCGACGTAAATTGAACAAATGTGATAGAATTTCACTGAATTCTTATATTAACCAAAATATAAAATGATCTAATCGGGTCTCTGATTGCCCTAGGATAGAAGTTAAATAGTGCGTTTTACTCGCCATTCCGAACGCTTTAAGGTGCCGCATAGCCCAGTTCGCTATCTGCAATAGGAGCGACGTAAATTGAACAAATGTGATAGAATTTTGCTGAATTCTTAAATTAACCATAGTACAAAATGATCTAATCGGGTCTCTGTTTGCTCTACCCTAGAAGTTTAATAGTGCATTTCGCTCGCCATTTCATGCGCTTTGAGATGCCGCTTAGCTCAATACGCTATTTGAAATAGGAGCGACGTAAGTTGAACAAATGTGATAGAATTTCGCTGAATTCTTAAATTAACCATAACATAAAATGATCTAATCGGGTCTCTGTTTGCCCTACCCTAGAAATTTAATAGTGCATTTTGCTCGTCATTTCATGCGCTTTGAGATGCCGCTGAGCCCAATAAGCTATTTGTAATAGGAGCGACGTAAGTTGAACAAATGTGATAGAATTACGCTGCATTCTTTTATTAACCATAATGTAAAATGATCTGCTCGGGTCACTGTTCGCCCTAGCCTAGAAGATTAATAGTACATTTTATTCGCCATTTCATGCGCTTTGAGATGCCGCTTAGCCCAATACGCTATCTGAAATTGGAACGACGTAAATTGAACAAATGTGATAGAATTTCGCTGAATTCTTAAATTAACCATAATATAAAATGATCTAATCGTGTCTCTGATTGCCCTATCATAGAAGTTTAATAATGCATTTTACTCGCCATTCCACGCCCTTTAAGATGCCGCCTAGCCCAGTACGCTATCTGAAATAGGAGCGACGTAACTTGAACAAATGTGATAGAATCACGCTGCATTCTTATATTAACCGTGATATAAAATGAACTAATCGGGTCTCCGTTTGCCTTATCCTAGAAGTTTAATAGCGCATTTTACTCGCCATTTCATGCGCTTTGAGAGGCCGCTTAGCCCAATACGCTATCTGAAATAGCAGCGACGTAAATTGAACAAATGTGATAGAATTTCCGTGAAATCTTATATTAAACAAAATATAAAATGATCTAATCGGGTCTCTGATTGCCCTATCATAGAAGTTTAGTAGTGCATTTTACTCGTCATTCCACGCGCTTTAAGGTGCCGCCTAGCCCAGTACGCTATCTGAAATAGGAGCGACGTAAGTTGAACAAATGTGATAGAATTTTGCTGAATTCTTAAATTAACCATAATATAAAATGGTCTAATCGGGTCTCTGTTTGCCCTACCCTAGAAGTTTAATAGTGCATTTTACTCGTCACTCCATGCGCCTTCAGATGCCGCTTAGCCCAATAAGCTATCTGAAATAGGAGCGACGTAAATTGAACAAATGTGATAAAATTTCGCAGAATCCTTATGTTAACCAAAATATAAAATGATCTAATCGGGTCTCTGATTGCCCTATCATAGAAGTTTAGTGGTGCATATTACTCGCCATTCCACGCGCTTTAAGATGCCGCCTAGCCCAATACGCTATCTGAAATAGGAGCCACGTAAATTGAACAAATGTGATAGAATTTCGCTGAATTCTTATATTAACCAAAGTATAAAATGATCTAATCTGGTCTCTGATTGCCCTATCATAGAAGGTTAATAGTGCATTTTACTCGCCATTCCACGCGCTCTAAGATGCCGCCTAGCCCAGTACGCTATCTGAAATAGGAGCGACGTAACTTGAACAAATGTGATAGAATCACGCTGCATTCTTATATTAACAGTAATATAAAATGATCTAATCGGGTCTCTGTTTGCCTTATCCTAGAAGTATAATAGTGCATTATACTCGCCATTTCATGCGCTTTTAGATGCCGCTTAGCCCAGGGCGCTATCTGAAATAGGAACGACGTAAATTGAACAAATGTGAGAGAATCTTGCTGAATTCTTAAATTAACCATAATATAAAATGATCTAATCGGGTCCCTGTTTGCCCTACCCTAGAAGTTTGATAGTGCATTTCACTCGTCATTTCATGCGCTTGGAGATGCCGCTTAGCCCAATACGCTATCTGAAATAGGAGCGACGTAAATTGAACAAATGTGATAGAATTTCGCTGAATTCTTAAATTAACCAAAGTATAAAATGATCTAATCTAGTCTCTGATTGCCCTATCATAGAAGGTTAATAGTGCATTTTACTCGCCATTCCACGCGCTTTAAGATGCCGCCTAGCCCAGTACGCTATCTGAAATAGGAGCGACGTAAATTGAACAAATGTGATAGAATCACGCTGCATTCTTATATTAACCGTAATATAAAATGATCGAATCGGGTCTCTGTTTGCCTTATCCTAGAAGTTTAATAGTGCATTTTATTCGCCATTTCATGCGCTTTGAGATGCCGCTTAGCCCAATACGCTATCTGAAATTGGAGCGACGTAAATTGACAAATGTGATAGAATTTCGCTGAATTCTTAAATTAACCATAATATAAAATGATCTAATCGGGTCTCTGATTGCCCTATCATAGAATTTTAATAGTGCATTTTACTCGCCATTCCACGCGCTTTAAGATGCCGCCTATCCCAGTACGCTATCTGAAATAGGAGCGACGTAAATTGAGCAAATGTGATAGAATTTTGCTGAATTCTTAAATTAACCATAATATAAAATGATCTAATCGGGTCTCTGTTTGGCCTAGCCTAGAAGTTTAATAGTGCATTTCACTCGTCATTTCATGCGCTTTGAGATGCCTCTAAGCCCAATAAGCTATCTGTAATAGGAGCGACGTAAATTTTACAAATGTGATAGGATTTCGTTGAATTCTTATGTTAACCAAAATATAAAATGATCTAATCGGGTCTCTGATTGCCCTATCATAGAAGTTTAATAGTGCATTTTATTCGCCATTTCATGCGCTTTGAGATGCCGCGTAGCCCAATACGCTATCTGAAATAGGAGCGACGTAAATTGAACAAATGTGATAGAATTTCCCTGAATTCTTATATTAACCTTAATGTAACATGATCTAATCGGGTCGCTGTTCACCCTACCCTAGAAGTTTAATAGTGCATTTCACTCGTCACTTCATGCGCTTTGAGATGCCGCTAAGCCCAATAAACTATCGGAAATAGGAGCGACGTAAATTGAACAAATGTGATGGAATTTCGCAGTATTCTTATGTTAACCAAAATATAAAATGATCTAATCTGATCTCTGTTCGCCATAGCCTAGAAGTTTACTAGTGCATTTTGTTCGCCATTTCATGCGCTTTGTGATGCCGCTTAGCCCAATACGCTATCTGAAATAGGAGCGACGTAAATTGAACAAATGTGATAGAATTTCCGTGAAATCTTATATTAAACAAAATATAAAATGATCTAATCGGGTCTCTGATTGCTCTATCATAGAAGTTTAGTAGTGCATTTTACTCGCCCTTCCACGCGCTTTAAGATGCCGCCTAGCCCAGTAGGCTATCAGAAATAGGAGCGACGTAAATTGAACAAATGTGATAGAATTTCCGTGAAATGTTATATTAAACAAAATATAAAATGATCTAATCGGGTCTCTGATTGCCCTATCATAGAAGTTTAGTAGTGCATTTTACTCGTCATTCCACGCGCTTTAAGGTGCCGCCTAGCCCAGTACGCTATCTGAAATAGGAGCGACGTAAGTTGAACAAATGTGATAGAATTTTGCTGAATTAATAAATTAACCATAATATAAAATGATCTAATCGGGTCTGTGTTTGCCCTACCCTAGAAGTTTAATAGTGCATTTTACTCGACACTTCATGCGCCTTCAGATGCCGCTTAGCCCAAGAAGCTATCTGAAATAGGAGCGACGTAAATTGAACAAATGTGATAAAATTTCGCAGAATCCTTATGTTAACCAAAGTATAAAATGATCTAATCTGGTCTCTGTTCGCCCTAGCCTAGAAGTTTAATAGTGCATTTTGTTCGCCATTTCATGCGCTTTGTGATGCCGCTTAGCCCAATACGCTATCTGAAATAGGAGCGACGTAAATTGAACAAATGTGATAGAATTTCCCTGAAATCTTATATTAAACAAAATATAAAATGATCTAATCGGGTCTCTGATTGCTCTATCATAGAAGTTTAGTAGTGCATTTTACTCGCCCTTCCACGCGCTTTAATATGCCTCCTAGCCCAGTACGCTATCTGAAATAGGAGCGACGTAAGATGAACAAATGTGATAGAATTACGCTGAATTCTTATATTAACCGTAATATAAAATGATCTAATCGGGTCTCCGTTTGCCTTATCCTAAAAGTTTAATAGCGCATTTTACTCGCCATTTCATGCGCTTTGAGAGGCCGCTTAGCCCAATACGCTATCTGAAATAGGAGCGACGTAAATTGAACAAATGTGATAGAATTTCGCTGAATTCTTAAATTAACCATAATATAAAATGATCTCATCGGGTCTCTGTTTGCCCTACCCTAGAAGTTTAATAGTGCATTTTACTCGCCATTTCATGCGCTTTCAGATGCCGCATAGCCCAATACGCTGTCTGAAATAGGAGCGACGTAATTTGAACAAATGTGATAGAATTTCCGTGAGTCCTTATATTAACCTTAATGTAAAATGATCTAATCGGGTCTCTGTTCGCCCTACCATAGAAGTTTAGTAGTGCATTTTACTCGCCATTTCATGCGCTTTGGGATGCCGCATAGCCCAATACGCTATCTGAAATAGGAGCGACGTAAATTGAACAAATGTGATAGAATTTCCGTGAATCCTTATATTAACCTTAATGTAAAATGATCTGATCGGGTCTCTGTTCGCCCTAGCCTAGAAGTTTAATAGTGCATTTTATTCGCCACTTCATGCGCTTTGAGATGCCGCTTAGCCAAATACGCTATCTGAAAAAGGAGCGACGCAAATTGAACAAATGTGATACTATTTCCCTGAAATCTTATATTAAACAAAATATAAAATGATCTAATCGGGTCTCTGATTGCTCTATCAAAGAAGTTTAGTAGTGCATTTTACTCGCCCTTCCACGCGCTTTAAGATGCCGCCTAGTCCAGTACGCTATCTGAAATAGGAGCGACGTAAGATGAACAAATGTGATAATATTACGCTGAATTCTTATATTAATCGTAATATAAATTGATCTAATTGGGTCTCTGTTTGCCCTACCCTAGAAGTTTAATAGTGAATTTTATTCGCCATTTCATGCGCTTTGAGATGCCGCATAGCCTAATACGCTATCTGAAATAGGAGCGACGTAAATTGAACAAATGTGATAGAATTTCCGTGAATTCATATATTAACCTTAATGTGAAATGATCTAATCGGGTCTCTGTTCGCCCTACCATAGAAGTCTAATGGTGCATTTCACTCGCCATTTCATGCGGTTTGTGATGCCGCTTAAACCAATACGCTATCTGAAATAGGAGCGACGTAAGTTGAACAAATGTGATAGAATTTCGCTGAATTCTTTTATTAACCATAATGTAAAATGATCTGATCGGGTCTCTGTTCGCCCTAGCCTAGAAGTTTGATAGTGCATTTTATTCGCCATTTCATGCGCTTTGAGATGCCGCTTAGCCGAATACGCTATCTGAAATAGGAGCGACGTAAATTGAACAAATGTGATAGAATTTCCCTGAAATCTTATATTAATCAAAATATAAAATGATCTAATCGGGTCTCTGATTGCCGTATCATAAAAGATTAGTAGTGCATATCACTCGCCATTTCATGCGCTTTCAGATCCCGCTTAGCCCAATACGCCATCTGAAATAGGAGCGACGTAAATTGAACAAATGTGATAGAATTTCCCTGAAATCTTATATTAATCAAAATATAAAATGATCTAATCGGGTCTCTGATTGCCCTATCATGGAAGATTAGTAGTGCATTTTACTCGCCATTCCACGCGCTTTATGATGCCGCCTAGCCCAGTACGCTATCTGAAATAGGAGCGACGTAACTTGAACAAATGTGATATAATTACGCTGAATTCTTATATTAACCGTAATATAAAACGATCTAATCGGGTCTCTGTTTGCCTTATCCTAGAAGTTTAATAGCGCATTTTACTCGCCATTTCATGCGCTTTGAGATGCCGCTTAGCCCAATACGCTATCTGAAATAGGAGCGACCTAAATTGAACGAATGTGATAGAATTTCGCTCAATTCTTAAATTAACCATAATATAAAATGATCTAATCGGGTCTCTGTTTGCCCTACCCTAGAACTTTAATAGTGCATTTTACTCGTTATTTCATGCGCTTTGAGATGCCGCTTAGCCCAATACGCTATCAGAAATAGGAGCGATGTAAGTTGAACAAATGTGATAGAATTACGCTGAATTCTTTTATTAACCATAATGTAAAATGATCTGCTCGGGTCACTGTTCGCCCTAGCCTAGAAGATTAATAGTTCATTTTATTCGCCATTTCATGCGCTTTGGGATGCCGCTTAGCCCAACACGCTATCTGAAATTGGAACGACGTAAATTGAACAAATGTGATAGAATTTCGCTGAATTCTTAAATTAACCATAATATAAAATGATCTAATCGTGTCTCTGATTGCCCTATCATAGAAGTTTAATAGTGCATTTTACTCGTCATTCCACGCGCTTTAAGGTGCCGCCTAGCCCAGTACGCTATCTGAAATAGGAGCGACGTAAGTTGAACAAATGTGATAGAATTTTGCTGAATTATTAAATTAACCATAATATAAAATGATCTAATCGGGTCTGTGTTTGCCCTACCCTAGAAGTTTAATAGTGCATTTTACTCGACACTTCATGCGCCTTCAGATGCCGCTTAGCCCTATAAGCTATCTGAAATAGGAGCGACGTAAATTGAACAAATGTGATAAAATTTCGCAGAATCCTTATGTTAACCAAAATATAAAATGATCTAATCTGGTCTCTGTTCGCCCTAGCCTAGAAGTTTAATAGTGCATTTTGTTCGCCATTTCATGCGCTTTGAGATGCCGCATAGCCCAATACGCTATCTGAAATAGGAGCGACGTAAATTGAACAAATGTGATAGAATTTCGCTGAATTCTTATATTAACCAAAATATAAAATGATCTAATCGGGTCTCTGATTGCCCTATCATAGAAGTTTAGTGGTGCATATTACTCGCCATTCCACGCGCTTTAAGATGCCGCCTAGTCCAATACGCTATCTGAAATAGGAGCCACGTAAATTGAACAAATGTGATAGAATTTCGCTGAATTCTTATATTAACCAAAGTATAAAATGATCTAATCTGGTCTCTGATTGCCCTATCATAGAAGGTTAATAGTGCATTTTACTCGCCATTCCACGCGCTCTAAGATGCCGCCTAGCCCAGTACGCTATCTGAAATAGGAGCGACGTAAATTGAACAAATGTGATAGAATTTCCCTGAAATCTTATATTAATCAAAATATAAAATGATCTAATCGGGTCTCTGATTGCCCTATCATAGAAGATTAGTAGTGCATTTTACTCGCCATTCCACGCGCTTTAAGATGCCGCCTAGCCCAGTACGCTATCTGAAATAGGAGCGTCGTAAGTTGAACAAATGTGACAGAATTACGCTGCATTCTTATATTCACCTTAATGTAAAATGATCTCTTCGGGTCTCTGTTTGCCCTACCCTAGAACTTTAATAGTGCATTTTACTCGTTATTTCATGCGCTTTGAGATGCCGCTTTGCCCAATACGCTATCTGAAATAGGAGCGACGTAAGTTGAACAAATGTGATAGAATTACGCTGAATTCTTTTATTAACCATAATGTAAAATGATCTGCTCGGGTCACTGTTCGCCCTAGCCTAGAAGATTAATAGTTCATTTTATTCGCCATTTCATGCGCTTTGAGATGCCGCTTAGCCCAACACGCTATCTGAAATTGGAACGACGTAAATTGAACAAATGTGATAGAATGTCGCTGAATTCTTAAATTAACCATAATATAAAATGATCTAATCGTGTCTCTGATTGCCCTATTATAGAAGCTTAATAGTGCATTTTACTCGCCATTCCACGCCCTTTAAGATGCCGCCTAGCCCAGTACGCTATCTGAAATAGGAGCGACGTAACTTGAACAAATGTGATAGAATCACGCTGCATTCTTATATTAACCGTGATATAAAATGAACTAATCGGGTCTCCGTTTGCCTTATCCTAGAAGTTTAATAGCGCATTTTACTCGCCATTTCATGCGCTTTGAGAGGCCGCTTAGCCCAATACGCTATCTGAAATAGGAGCGACGTAAATTGAACAAATGTGATAGAATTTCCCTGAATTCTTATATTAACCTTAATGTAAAATGATCTAATCGGGTCGCTGTTCGCCCTACCCTAGAAGTTTAATAGTGCATTTCACTCGTCACTTCATGCGCTTTGAGATGCCGCTAAGCCCAATAAACTATCGGAAATAGGAGCGACGTAAATTGAACAAATGTGATGGAATTTCGCAGTATCCTTATGTTAACCAAAATATAAAATGATCTAATCTGATCTCTGTTCGCCATAGCCTAGAAGTTTACTAGTGCATTTTGTTCGCCATTTCATGCGCTTTGTGATGCCGCTTAGCCCAATACGCTATCTGAAATAGGAGCGACGTAAATTGAACAAATGTGATAGAATTTCCCTGAAATCTTATATTAAACAAAATATAAAATGATCTAATCGGGTCTCTGATTGCTCTATCATAGAAGTTTAGTAGTGCATTTTACTCGCCCTTCCACGCGCTTTAAGATGCCGCCTAGCCCAGTAGGCTATCTGAAATAGGAGCGACGTATGTTGAACAAATGTGATAGAATTTCCGTGAAATCTTATATTAAACAAAATATAAAATGATCTAATCGGGTCTCTGATTGCCCTATCATAGAAGTTTAGTAGTGCATTTTACTCGTCGTTCCACGCGCTTTAAGGTGCTGCCTAGCCCAGTACGCTATCTGAAATAGGAGCGACGTAAGTTGAACAAATGTGATAGAATTTTGCTGAATTCTTAAATTAACCATAATATAAAATGGTCTAATCGGGTCTCTGTTTGCCCTACCCTAGAAGTTTAATAGTGCATTTTACTCGTCACTTCATGCGCCTTCAGATGCCGCTTGGCCCAATAAGCTATCTGAAATAGTAGCGACGTAAATTGAACAAATGTGATAAAATTCCGCAGAATCCTTATGTTAACCAAAATATAAAATGATCTAAT
The DNA here is from genome assembly GCA_916610135.2 of Macropis europaea. Lineage (NCBI taxonomy): Eukaryota > Metazoa > Arthropoda > Insecta > Hymenoptera > Melittidae > Macropis > Macropis europaea. The sequence goes on along the minus strand of CAKAJE020001192.1, from coordinate 19,777 downwards.
CTGGTCTCTGTTCGCCCTAGCCTAGAAGTTTAATAGTGCATTTTGCTCGCCATTTCATGCGCTTTGAGATGCCGCATAGCCCAATACGCTATCTGAAATAGGAGCGACGTAAATTGAACAAATGTGATAGAATTTCGCTGAATTCTTATATTAACCAAAATATAAAGTGATCTAATCGGGTCTCTGATTGCCCTATCATAGAAGTTTAGTGGTGCATATTACTCGCCATTCCACGCGCTTTAAGATGCCGCCTAGCCCAATACGCTATCTGAAATAGGAGCCACGTAAATTGAACAAATGTGATAGAATTTCGCTGAATTCTTATATTAACCAAAGTATAAAATGATCTAATCTGGTCTCTGATTGCCTTATCATAGAAGGTTAATAGTGCATTTTACTCGCCATTCCACGCGCTCTAAGATGCCGCCTAGCCCAGTACGCTATCTGAAATAGGAGCGACGTAACTTGAACAAATGTGATAGAATCACGCTGCATTCTTATATTAACCGTAATATAAAATGATCTAATCGGGTCTCTGTTTGCCGTATCCTAGAAGTATAATAGTGCATTATACTCGCCATTTCATGCGCTTTTAGATGCCGCTTAGCCCAGGACGCTATCTGAAATAGGAACGACGTAAATTGAACAAATGTGATAGGATTTCGTTGAATTCTTATGTTAACCAAAATATAAAATGATCTAATCGGGTCTCTGATTGCCCTATCATAGAAGTTTAATAGTGCATTTTATTCGCCATTTCATGCGCTTTGAGATGCCGCGTAGCCCAATACGCTATCTGAAATAGGAGCGACGTAAATTGAACAAATGTGATAGAATTTCCCTGAATTCTTATATTAACCTTAATGTAAAATGATCTAATCGGGTCGCTGTTCGCCCTACCCTAGTAGTTTAATAGTGCATTTCACTCGTCACTTCATGCGCTTTGAGATGCCGCTAAGCCCAATAAACTATCGGAAATAGGAGCGACGTAAATTGAACAAATGTGATGGAATTTCGCAGTATTCTTATGTTAACCAAAATATAAAATGATCTAATCTGATCTCTGTTCGCCATAGCCTAGAAGTTTACTAGTGCATTTTGTTCGCCATTTCATGCGCTTTGTGATGCCGCTTAGCCCAATACGCTATCTGAAATAGGAGCGACGTAAATTGAACAAATGTGATAGAATTTCCCTGAAATCTTATATTAAACAAAATATAAAATGATCTAATCGGGTCTCTGATTGCTCTATCATAGAAGTTTAGTAGTGCATTTTACTCACCCTTCCACGCGCTTTAAGATGCCGCCTAGCCCAGTAGGCTATCTGAAATAGGAGCGACGTAAGATGAACAAATGTGATAGAATTACGCTGAATTCTTATATTAACCGTGATATAAAATGAACTAATCGGGTCTCGGTTTGCCTTATCCTAGAAGTTTAATAGCGCATTTTACTCGCCATTTCATGCGCTTTGAGAGGCCGCTTAGCCCAATACGCTATCTGAAATAGGAGCGACGTAAATTGAACAAATGTGATAGAATTTCCGTGAAATCTTATATTAAACAAAATATAAAATGATCTAATCGGGTCTCTGATTGCCCTATCATAGAAGTTTAGTAGTGCATTTTATTCGCCATTTCATGCGCTTTGAGATGCCGCGTAGCCCAATACGCTATCTGAAATAGGAGCGACGTAAATTGAACAAATGTGATAGAATTTCCCTGAATTCTTATATTAACCTTAATGTAAAATGATCTAATCGGGTCGCTGTTCGCCCTACCCTAGAAGTTTAATAGTGCATTTCACTCGTCACTTCATGCGCTTTGAGATGCCGCTAAGCCCAATAAACTATCGGAAATAGGAGCGACGTAAATTGAACAAATGTGATGGAATTTCGCAGTATTCTTATGTTAACCAAAATATAAAATGATCTAATCTGATCTCTGTTCGCCATAGCCTAGAAGTTTAATAGTGCATTTTGCTCGCCATTTCATGCGCTTTGAGATGCCGCATAGCCCAATACGCTATCTGAAATAGGAGCGACGTAAATTGAACAAATGTGATAGAATTTTGCTGAATTCTTAAATTAACCATAGTACAAAATGATCTAATCGGGTCTCTGTTTGCTCTACCCTAGAAGTTTAATAGCGCATTTTACTCGTCATTTCATGCTCTTTGAGATGCCGCTTAGCCTAATACGCTATCTGAAATTGGAGCGATATAAGTTGAACAAATGTGATAGAATTTCGCTGAATTCTTTTATTAACCATAATGGAAAATGATCTAATCGGATCTCTGTTCGCCCGAGCCTAGAACTTTAATAGTGCATTTTATTCGCCATTTCAAACGCCTTGAGATGCCGCTTTGCCCAATACGCTATCTGAAATAGGAGCGACGTAAATTGAACAAATGTGATAGAATTTCACTGAATTCTTATATTAACCAAAATATAAAATGATCTAATCGGGTCTCTGATTGCCCTAGGATAGAAGTTAAATAGTGCGTTTTACTCGCCATTCCGAACGCTTTAAGGTGCCGCATAGCCCAGTTCGCTATCTGCAATAGGAGCGACGTAAATTGAACAAATGTGATAGAATTTTGCTGAATTCTTAAATTAACCATAGTACAAAATGATCTAATCGGGTCTCTGTTTGCTCTACCCTAGAAGTTTAATAGTGCATTTCGCTCGCCATTTCATGCGCTTTGAGATGCCGCTTAGCTCAATACGCTATTTGAAATAGGAGCGACGTAAGTTGAACAAATGTGATAGAATTTCGCTGAATTCTTAAATTAACCATAACATAAAATGATCTAATCGGGTCTCTGTTTGCCCTACCCTAGAAATTTAATAGTGCATTTTGCTCGTCATTTCATGCGCTTTGAGATGCCGCTGAGCCCAATAAGCTATTTGTAATAGGAGCGACGCAAACTGAACAAATGTGATAGAATTTCGCTGAATTCTTATATTAACCAAAATATAAAATGATCTAATTGGGTCTCTGATTGCCCTATCTTAGAATTTTAATAGTGCATTCTACTCGCCATTCCACCAGCTTTAAGATGCCGCCTAGCCCAGTACGCTATCTGAAATAGGAGCGACGTAAATTGAACGAATGTGATAGAATTTCGCTCAATCCTTAAATTAACCATAATATAAAATGATCTAATCGGGTCTCTGTTTGCCCTACCCTAGAACTTTAATAGTGCATTTTACTCGTCATTTCATGCGCTTTGAGATGCCGCTTAGCCTAATACGCTATCTGAAATTGGAGCGATATAAGTTGAACAAATGTGATAGAATTTCGCTGAATTCTTTTATTAACCATAATGGAAAATGATCTAATCGGATCTCTGTTCGCCCGAGCCTAGAACTTTAATAGTGCATTTTATTCGTCATTTCAAACGCCTTGAGATGCCGCTTTGCCCAATACGCTATCTGAAATAGGAGCGACGTAAATTGAACAAATGTGATAGAATTTCACTGAATTCTTATATTAACCAAAATATAAAATGATCTAATCGGGTCTCTGATTGCCCTAGGATAGAAGTTAAATAGTGCGTTTTACTCGCCATTCCGAACGCTTTAAGGTGCCGCATAGCCCAGTTCGCTATCTGCAATAGGAGCGACGTAAATTGAACGAATGTGATAGAATTTTGCTGAATTCTTAAATTAACCATAGTACAAAATGATCTAATCGGGTCTCTCTTTGCTCTACCCTAGAAGTTTAATAGTGCATTTCGCTCGCCATTTCATGCGCTTTGAGATGCCGCTTAGCTCAATACGCTATTTGAAATAGGAGCGACGTAAGTTGAACAAATGTGATAGAATTTCGCTGAATTCTTAAATTAACCATAACATAAAATGATCTAATCGGGTCTCTGTTTGCCCTACCCTAGAAGTTTAATAGTGCATTTTGCTCGTCATTTCATGCGCTTTGAGATGCCGCTGAGCCCAATAAGCTATTTGTAATAAGAGCGACGCAAACTGAACAAATGTGATAGAATTTCGCTGAATTCTTATATTAACCAAAATATAAAATGATCTAATTGGGTCTCTGATTGCCCTATCTTAGAATTTTAATAGTGCATTCTACTCGCCATTCCACCAGCTTTAAGATGCCGCCTAGCCCAGTACGCTATCTGAAATAGGAGCGACGGAAATTGAACAAATGTGATAGAATTTTGCTGAATTCTTAAATTAAACATAATATAAAATGATCAAATCGGGTCTCTGATTGCCCTATCATAGAATTTTAATAGTGCATTTGACTCGCCATTCCACGCACTTTAAGATGCCGCCTAGCCCAGTACGCTATCTGAAATAGGAGCGACGTAAATTGAGCAAATGTGATAGAATTTTGCTGAATTCTTAAATTAACCATAATATCAAATGATCTAACCGGGTCTCTGTTTGCCCTACCCTAGAAGTTTAATAGTGCATTTCACTCGTCATTTCATGCGCTTTGAGATGCCGCTAAGCCCAATAAGCTATCTGTAATAGGAGCGACGTAAATTTTACAAATGTGATAGAATTTCGTTGAATTCTTATATTAACCAATATATAAAATGATCTAATCGGGTCTCTGATTGCCCTATCATAGAAGTTTAATAGTGCATTTTACTCGCCATTCCACGCGCTTTAAGATGCCGCCTAGCCCAGTACGCTATCTGAAATAGGAACGACGTAAATTGAACAAATGTGATAGAATTTCGCTGAATTCTTATATTAAGCAAAATATAAAATGATCTATTCGGGTCTCTGATTGCCCTATCATAGAAGTTTAGCAGTGCATTTTACTCGCCATTCCACGCGCTTTAAGATGCCGCCTAGCCCAGTACGCTATCTAAATTAGGAGCGACGTAAGTTGAACAAATGAGATAGAATTTCGCTCAATTCTTAAATTAACCATAATATAAAATGATCTAATCGGGTCTCTGTTTGCCCTACCCTAGAACTTTAATAGTGCATTTTATTCGCCATTTCATACGCTTTGAGATGCCGCTTTGCCCAATACGCTATCTGAAATAGGAGCGACGTAAATTAAACAAATGTGATAGAATTTCACTGAATTCTTATATTAACCAAAATATGAAATGATCTAATCGGGTCTCTGATTGCCCTAGCATAGAAGTTTAATAGTGCATTCTACTCGCCATTCCGCGCGCTTTAAGATGCCGCATAGCCCAGTTCGCTATCTGAAATATGAGCGACGTAAATTGAACAAATGTGATAGAATTTCGCTGAATTCTTAAATTAAACATAATATAAAATGATCAAATCGGGTCTCTGATTGCCCTATCATAGAATTTTAATAGTGCATTTGACTCGCCATTCCACGCACTTTAAGATGCCGCCTAGCCCAGTACGCTATCTGAAATAGGAGCGACGTAAATTGAGCAAATGTGATAGAATTTTGCTGAATTCTTAAATTAACCATAATATCAAATGATCTAACCGGGTCTCTGTTTGCCCTACCCTAGAAGTTTAATAGTGCATTTCACTCGTCATTTCATGCGCTTTGAGATGCCGCTAAGCCCAATAAGCTATCTGTAATAGGAGCGACGTAAATTTTACAAATGTGATAGAATTTCGTTGAATTCTTATATTAACCAATATATAAAATGATCTAATCGGGTCTCTGATTGCCCTATCATAGGAGTTTAATAGTGCATTTTACTCGCCATTCCACGCGCTTTAAGATGCCGCCTAGCCCAGTACGCTATCTGAAATAGGAACGACGTAAATTGAACAAATGTGATAGAATTTCGCTGAATTCTTATATTAAGCAAAATATAAAATGATCTATTCGGGTCTCTGATTGCCCTATCATAGAAGTTTAGCAGTGCATTTTACTCGCCATTCCACGCGCTTTAAGATGCCGCCTAGCCCAGTACGCTATCTAAATTAGGAGCGACGTAAGTTGAACAAATGTGATAGGATTACGCTGAATTCTTATATTAACCGTAATATAAAATGATCTAATCGGGTCTCTGTTTGCCTAATCCTAGAAGTTTAGTATTGCATTTTACTCGCCATTTCATGCGCCTTGAGATGCCGCTTAGCCCAATACGCTATCTGAAATAGGAGCGACGTAAATTGAACAAATGTGATAGAATTTCGCCGAATTCTTAAATTAACCATAATATAAAATGATCTAATCGGGTCTCTGCTTGCCCTACACTAGAAGTTTAACAGCGCATTTTAGTCGCCATTTCATGCGCTTTGAGATGCCGCTTCGCCCAATACGCTATCTGAAATAGGAGCGACGTAAATTAAACAAATGTGATAGAATTTCCCTCAAATCTTATATTAAACAAAATATAAAATGATCTAATCGGGTCTCTGATTGCCCTATCATAGAAGTTTAGCAGTGCATTTTACTCGCCATTCCACGCGCTTTAAGATGCCGCCTAGCCCAGTACGCTATCTAAATTAGGAGCGACGTAAGTTGAACAAATGAGATAGAATTTCGCTCAATTCTTAAATTAACCATAATATAAAATGATCTAATCGGGTCTCTGTTTGCCCTACCCTAGAACTTTAATAGTGCATTTTATTCGCCATTTCATACGCTTTGAGATGCCGCTTTGCCCAATACGCTATCTGAAATAGGAGCGACGTAAATTAAACAAATGTGATAGAATTTCACTGAATTCTTATATTAACCAAAATATGAAATGATCTAATCGGGTCTCTGATTGCCCTAGCATAGAAGTTTAATAGTGCATTTTACTCGCCATTCCGCGCGCTTTAAGATGCCGCATAGCCCAGTTCGCTATCTGAAATATGAGCGACGTAAATTGAACAAATGTGATAGAATTTCGCTGAATTCTTATATTAACCAAAATATAAAATGATCTAATCGGGTCTCTGTTTGCCTTGTCCTAGTAGTTTAATAGTGCATTTCACTCGTCATTTCATGCGCTTTGAGATGCCGCTAAGCACAATAAGCTATCTGGAATAGCAGCGACGTAAATTGAACAAATGTGATAGAATTACGCCGAATTCTTATATTAACCGTAATATAAAATGATCTAATCGGGTCTCTGTTTGCCTTATCCTAGACGTTTGATAGTGCATTTTACTCGCCATTTCATGCGCTTTGAGATGCCGCTTAGCCCAATACGCTATCTGAAATAGGAGCGACGTAAATTGAACAAATGTGATAGAATTTTGCTGAATTCTTAAATTAGCCATAATATTAGATGATGTAATCGGGTCTCTGCTTGCCGTACCCTAGAAGTTTAATAGTGCATTTCACTCGCCATTCCACGCGCTTTAAGATGCCGCCGAGCCCAGTACGGTATCTGAAATAGGAGCGACGTAAATTGAACAAATGTGATAGAATTTTGCTGAATTCTTAAATTAACCATAATATAAAATAATCTAATCGGGTGTCTCTTTGCCGTACCCTAGAAGCTTAATATTGCATTTTACTCGCCATTTCATCTGCTTTGAGCTGCCGCTTGGCCCAATACGCTATCTGAAATAGGAGCGACGTAAGTTGAAAAAATGTGATAGAATTGCGCTGAATTCTTTTATTAACCATAATGTAAAATGATCTGATCGGGTCTCTGTTCGCCCTTGCCTAGAAGTTTAAGAGTGCATTTTATTCGCCATTTCATGCTCTTGGAGATGCCGCTTAGCCCAATAAGCTATCTGAAATAGGAGCGACGTAAATAGAACAAATGTGATAGAATTTCGCTGAATTCTTATATTAAGCAAAATATAAAATGATCTATTCGGGTCTCTGATTGCCCTATCATAGAAGTTTAATAGTGCATTTTACTCGCCATTCCACGCGCTTTAAGATGCCGCCTAGCCCGGTACGCTATCTGAAATACGAGCGACGTAAATTGAACAAGAGTGATAGAATTTTGCTGAATTCTTAAATTAACCATAATATAAAATGATCTAATCGGGTCTCTGTTCGCCCTACCATAGAAGTTTAGTAGTGCACTATACTCGCCATTCCACGCGCTTCGAGATGCCGCCTAGCCCAGTACGCTATCTGAAATAGGAGCGACGTAAATTGAACAAATGTGATAGAATTTTGCTGAATTCTTAAATTAACCATAATATAAAATGATCTAATCGGGTCTCTGTTTGCCCTACCCTAGAAGTTTAATAGTGCATTTTACTCGCCATTTCATGCGCTTTGAGATGCCGCTTAGCCCAATACGCTATCTGAAATAGGAGCGACGAAAGTTGAAGAAAGGTGATAGAATTTCGCTGCATTCTTATATTAACCGTAATATAAAATGATGTAATCGGGCCTCTGTTTGCCTTACCCTAGAAGTTTAATAGTGCATTATACTCGCCATTTCATGCGCTTCGAGATGCCGCTTCGCTCAATACGCTATCTGAAATAGGAGCGACATAAATTGAACAAATGTGATAGAATTTCGCTGCATTTTTAAATTAACCATAATAACAAATGATCTAGTCGGGTCTCTGTTTGCCCTACCCTAGAAGTTTAACAGTGCATTTTACTCGCCATTTCATGCGCTTTGAGATGCCGCATAGCCCAATACGCTATCTGAAATAGGAGCGACGTAAATTGAACAAATGTGATAGAATTTCTGTGAATTCTTATATTAACCTCAATGTAAAATGAGCTAATCGGGTCTCTGTTCGCTCTACCATAGAAGTCATATAGTGCATTTCACTCGCCATTTCATGCGCTTTGAGATGCCGCTTAGCCCAATACGCTATCTGAAATAGTAGCAACCTAAATTGAACGAATGTGATAGAATTTTGTTGAATTCTTAAATTAACCATAATATAAAATGATCTAATCGAGTCTCTGCTTGCCCTACCCTAGAAGTTTAACAGTGCATTTTACTCGCCATTTCATGCGCTTTGAGATGCCGCTTTGCCCAATACGCTATCTGAAATAGGAGCGACGTAAGTTGAACAAATGTGATAGAATTTCCCTGAATTCTTATATTAACCTTAATGTAAAATGATCTAGTCGGGTCTCTGTTCGCCCTACCATAGAAGTCTAATAGTGCATTTCACTCGCCATTCCACGCGCTTTAAGATGCCGCCGAGCCCAGTACGGTATCTGAAATAGGAGCGACGTAAATTGAACAAATGTGATAGAATTTTGCTGAATTCTTAAATTAACCATAACATAAAATGATCTAATCGGGTCTCTGTTCGCCCTACCATAGAAGTCTAATAGTGCATTTTACTCGCCATTTCATGCTCTTTGAGATGCCGCCTGGCCCAATACGCTATCTGAAATACGAGCGGCATAAGTTGAACAAATGTGATAGAATTTCGCTGAATTCTTTTATTAACCATAATGTAAAATGATCTGATCGGGTCTCTGTTCGCCCTAGCCTAGAAGTTTAAGAGTGCATTTTATTCGCCATTTCATGCGCTTTGAGATGCCGCTTAGCCGAATACGCTATCTGAATTAGGAGCGACGTAAATTGAACAAATGTGATAGAATTTCGCTGAATTCTTATATTAGCCAAAATATAAAATGATCTAATCGGATCTCTGATTGCCCTATCATAGAAGTTTAATAGTGCATTTTACTCGCCATTCCACGCGCTTTAAGATGCCGCCTAGCCCAGTACGCTATCTGAAATACGAGCGACGTAAATTGAACAAGTGTGATAGAATTTTGCTGAATTCTTAAATTAACCATAATATAAAATGATCTAATCGGGTCTCTGTTCGCCCTACTATAGAAGTCTAATAGTGCACTTCACTCGCCATTTCACGCGCTTTATGATGCCGCCGAGCCCAGTACGCTATCTGAAGTAGGAACGATGTAAATTGAACAAATGTGATAGAATTTCGCTGAATTCTTAAATTAACCATAATATAAAATGATCTAATCGGGTCTCTGTTCGCCCTACCATAGAAGTCTAATAGTGCATTTCACTCGCCATTCCACGCTCTTTAAGATGCGGCCGAACCCAGTACGCTATCTGAAATAGGAGCGACGTAAATTGAACAAATGTGATAGAATTTTGCTGAATTCTTAAATTAACCATAATATAAAATGATCTAATCGGGTCTCTGTACGCCCTACCATAGAAATCTAATAGTGCATTTTACTCGCCATTTCATGCGCTTTGAGATGCCGCTTAGCCCAATACGCTATCTGAAATAGGAGCGACGTAAATTGAACCAATGTGATAGAATTTCCCTGAAATCTTATATTAAACAAAATATAAAATGATCTACTCGGGTCTCTGATTGCCCTATCATAGAAGATAAGTAGTGCATTTTACTCGCCATTCCACGCGCTTTAAGATGCCGCCTAGCCCAGTACGCTATGTGAAATATGAGCGACGTAACTTGAACAAATGTGATAGAATTTCGCTGAACTCTTTTATTAACCATAATGTAAAATGGTCTAATCGGATCTCTGTTCGCCCTAGCCTGGAACTTTAATAGTGCATTTTATTCGCCATTTCATACGCTTTGAGATGCCGCTTTGCCCAATACGCTATCTGAAATAGAAGCGACGTAAATTGAACAAATGCGATAGAATTTCCCTGAAATCTTATATTAAACAAAATATAAAATGATCTAATCGGGTCTGTGGTTGCCCTATCATAGAAGTTTAGTAGTGCATTTTACTCGCCATTCCACGCGCTTTATGATGCCGCCTAGCCCAGTACGGTATCTGAAGTAGGAGCTACGTAAGTTGAACAAATGTGATAGAATTACGCTGCATTCTTATATTAACCGTAATATAAAATGATGTAATCGGGCCTCTGTTTGCCCTATCATAGAAGTTTGATAGTGCATTATACTCGCCATTTCATGTGCTTTAAGCTGCCGCATAGCGCAATACGCTATCTGGAATAGGAGCGACGTAAATTGAACAAATGTGATAGAATTTCCCTGAATTCTTATATTAACATTAATGTAAAATGATCTAATCGTGTCTCTGTTCGCCCTACCATACAAGTCTAATAGCGCATTTCACTCGCCATTTCATGCGCTTTGAGATGCCGCTTAGCACAATACGCTATTTGAAATAGGGGCGACGAGAATTGAACAAATGTGATAGAATTACGCTGAATTCTTATATTATCCGTAATATAAAATGATCTAATCGGGTCTCTGTTTGCCTTATCCTAGAAGTTTAATAGTGCATTTTACTCGCCATTTCATGCGCTTTGAGATGCCGCTTAGCCCAATACGCTATCTGGAATAGGAGCGACGTAAATTGAACAAATGTGATAGAATTTCCCTGAATTCTTATATTAACCAAAATATAAAATGATCTAATCGGGTCTCTGATTGCCCTATCATAGAAGTTTAATAGTGCATTTTACTCGCCATTCCACGCGCTTTAAGATGCCGCCCAGCCCAGTACGCTATCTGAAATACGAGCGACGTAAATTGAACAAGTGTGATAGAATTTTGCTGAATTCTTAAATTAACCATAATATAAAATGATCTAATCGGGTCTCTGTTCGCCCTACTATAGATTTCTAATAGTGCACTTCACTCGCCATTTGACGCGCTTTAAGATGCCGCCGAGCCCAGTACGCTATCTGAAGTAGGAACGACGTAAATTGAACAAATGTGATAGAATTACGCTGAATTCTTATATTATCCGTAATATAAAATGATCTAATCGGGTCTCTGTTTGCCTTATCCTAGAAGTTTAATAGTGCATTTTACTCGCCATTTCATGCGCTTTGAGATGCCGCTTAGCCCAATACGCTATCTGGAATAGGAGCGACGTAAATTGAACAAATGTGATAGAATTTTGCTGAATTCTTAAATTAACCATAATATAAAATGATCTAATCGGGTCTCTGTTCGCCCTACCATAGAAGTCTAATAGTGCATTTTATTCGCCATTTCATACGCTTTGAGATGCCGCTTTGCCCAATACGCTATCTGAAATAGGAGCGACGTAAATTGAACAAATGCGATAGAATTTCCCTGAAATCTTATATTAAACGAAATATAAAATGATCTAATCGGGTCTCTGGTTGCCCTATCATAGAAGTTTAGTAGTGCATTTTACTCGCCATTCCACGCGCTTTATGATGCCAACTAGCCCAGTACGGTATCTGAAATAGGAGCTACGTAAGTTGAACAAATGTGATAGAATTACGCTGAATTCTTATATTAACCGTAATATAAAATGATGTAATCGGGCCTCTGTTTGCCCTATCATAGAAGTTTGATAGTGCATTATACTCGCCATTTCATATGCTTTAAGCTGCCGCCTAGCCCAATACGCTATCTGGAATAGGAGCGACGTAAATTGAACAAATGTGATAGAATTTCCCTGAATTCTTATATTAACCTTAATGTAAAATGATCTAATCGTGTCTCCGTTCGCCCTACCATAGAAGTCTAATAGCGCATTTCACTCGCCATTTCATGCGCTTTGAGATGCCGCTTAGCACAATACACTATTTGAAATAGGGGCGACGTGAATTGAACAAATGTGATAGAATTACGCTCAATTCTTATATTATCCGTAATATAAAATGATCTAATCGGGTCTCTGTTTGCCTTATCCTAGAAGTTTAATAGTGCATTTTACTCGCCATTTCATGCGCTTTGAGATGCCGCTTAGCCCAATACGCTATCTGGAATAGGAGCGACGTAAATTGAACAAATGTGATAGAATTTTGCTGAATTCTTAAATTAACCATAATATAAAATGATCTAATCGGGTCTCTGTTCGCCCTACCATAGAAGTCTAATAGTGCATTTTACTCGCCATTTCATGCTCTTTGAGATGCCGCCTAGCCCAATACGCTATCTGAAATACGAGCGACGTAAGTTGAACAAATGTGATAGAATTTCGCTGAATTCTTTTATTAACCATAATGTAAAATGATCTGATCGGGTCTCTGTTCGCCCTAGCCTAGAAGTTTAAGAGTGCATTTTATTCGCCATTTCATGCGCTTTGAGATGCCGCTTAGCCGAATACGCTATCTGAATTAGAAGCGACGTAAATTGAACAAATGTGATAGAATTTCGCTGAATTCTTATATTAACCAAAATATAAAATGATCTAATCGGGTCTCTGATTGCCGTATCATAGAAGTTTAATAGTGCATTTTACTCGCCATTCCACGCGCTTTAAGATGCCGCCTAGCCCAGTACGCTATCTGAAATACGAGCGACGTAAATTGAACAAGTGTGATAGAATTTTGCTGAATTCTTAAATTAACCATAATATAAAATGATCTAATCGGGTCTCTGTTCGCCCTACTATAGAAGTCTAATAGTGCACTTCGCTCGCCATTTCACGCGCTTTATGATGCCGCCGAGCCCAGTACGCTATCTGAAGTAGGAACGACGTAAATTGAACAAATGTGATAGAATTTTGCTGAATTCTTAAATTAACCATAATATAAAATGATCTAATCGGGTCTCTGTTCGCCCTACTATAGAAGTCTAATAGTGCACTTCGCTCGCCATTTCACGCGCTTTATGATGCCGCCGAGCCCAGTACGCTATCTGAAGTAGGAACGACGTAAATTGAACAAATGTGATAGAATTTCGCTGAATTCTTAAATTAACCATAATATAAAATGATCTAATCGGGTCTCTGTACGCCCTACCATAGAAATCTAATAGTGCATTTTATTCGCCATTTCATACGCTTTGAGATGCCGCTTTGCCCAATACGCTATCTGAAATAGAAGCGACGTAAATCGAACAAATGCGATAGGATTTCCCTGAAATCTTATATTAAACAAAATATAAAATGATCTAATCGGGTCTCTGGTTGCCCTATCATAGAAGTTTAGTAGTGCATTTTACTCGCCATTCCACGCGCTTTATGATGCCGCCTAGCCCAGTACGGTATCTGAAATAGGAGCTACGTAAGTTGAACAAATGTGATAGAATTACGCTGAATTCTTATATTAACCGTAATATAAAATGATGTAATCGGGCCTCTGTTTGCCCTATCATAGAAGTTTGATAGTGCATTTTACTCGCCATTTCATGTGCTTTAAGCTGCCGCATAGCCCAATACGCTATCTGGAATAGGAGCGACGTAAATTGAACAAATGTGATAGAATTTCCCTGAATTCTTATATTAAGCTTAATGTAAAATGATCTAATCGTGTCTCTGTTCGCCCTACCATAGAAGTCTAATAGTGCATTTCACTCGCCATTTCATGCGCTTTGAGATGCCGCTTAGCACAATACGCTATTTGAAATAGGGGCGACGTAAATTGATCAAATGTGATAGAATTACGCTGAATTCTTATATTATCCGTAATATAAAATGATCTAATCGGGTCTCTGTTTGCCTTATCCTAGAAGTTTAATAGTGAATTTTACTCGCCATTTCATGCGCTTTGAGATGCCGCTTAGCCCAATACGCTATCTGAAATAGGAGCGACGTAAATTGAACAAATGTGATAGAATTTCCCTAAAATCTTATATTAAACAAAACATAAAATGATCTAATGGGGTCTCTGATTGCCCTATCATAGAAGATTAGTAGTGCATTTTACTCGCCATTCCACGCGCTTTAAGATGCCGCCTAGCCCAGTACGCTATCTGAAATATGAGCGACGTAAATTGAACAAATGTGATAGAATTACGCTGCATTCTTATATTAACCGTAATATAAAATGATCTAATCGGGTCTCTGTTTGCCTTACCCTAGAAGTTTAATAGTGCATTACACTCGCCATTTCATGCGCTTCGAGATGCCGGTTAGCCCAATACGCTATCTGAAATAGGAGCGACATAATTTGAACAAATGTGATAGAATTTCGCTGAATTCTTAAATTAACCATAATAACAAATGATCTAATCGGGTCTCTGTTTGCCCTACCCTAGAAGTTTAACAGTGCATTTTTCTCGCCAGTTCATGCGCTTTGAGATGCCGCATAGCCCAATACGCTATCTGAAATAGGAGCGACGTAAATTGAACAAATGTGATAGAATTTCTGTGAATTCTTATATTAACCTCAATGTAAAATGATCTAATCGGGTCTCTGTTCGCCCTACCATAGAAGTCATATAGTGCATTTCACTCGCCATTTCATGCGCTTTGAGATGCCGCTTAGCCCAATACGCTATCTGAAATAGGAGCGACCTAAATTGAACGAATGTGATAGAATTTCGCTCAATTCTTAAATTAACCATAATATAAAATGATCTAATCGGGTCTCTGTTTGCCGTACCCTAGAACTTTAATAGTGCATTTTACTCGTCATTTCATGCGCTTTGAGATGCCGCTTAGCCCAATACGCTATCTGAAATAGGAGCGACGTAAATTGAACGAATGTGATAGAATTTCGCTGAATTCTTATATTAATCAAAATATAAAATGATCTAATCGGGACTCTGATTGCCCTATCATAGAAGTTTAATAGTGCATTTTACTCGCCCTTCCACGCGCTTTAAGATGCCGCCTAGCCCAGTACGCTATCTGAAATAGGAGCGACGTAAGTTGAACAAATGTGATAGAATTTGGCTGAATTCTTAAATTAACCATAATATAAAATGATCTAATCGGGTCTCTGTTTGCCCTATCATAGATGTTTAATAGTGCATTTCACTCGTCATTTCATGCGCTTTGAGATGCCGCATAGCCCAGTACGCTATCTGAAATAGGAGCGACGTAAGTTGAACAAATGTGATAGAATTACGCTCAATTATTATATTAACCGTAATATAAAATTATCTAATCGGGTCTCTGTTTGTCCTACCCTAGAAGTTTAATAGTGCACTTTGCTCACCATTTCATGCGCTTTGAGATGGCGCTTAGCCCAATATGCTATCTGAAATAGGAGCGACGTAAATTGAACAAATGTGATAGAATTTCCCTGAATTTTTATATACACCTTAATGTAAAATGATCTAATCGGGTCTTTGTTCGCCCTACCCTAGAAGTTTGATAGTGCATTTCACTCGCCATTTCATGCGCTTTGAGATGCCGCTTAGCCCAATAAGCTATCTGAAATAGGAGCGACGTAAATTGAACAAATGTGATAGAATTTCGCTGAATTCTTATATTAACCTTAATGTAAAATGATCTAATCGGGTCTCTGTTCGCCCTACCCTAGAAGTTTGATAGTGCATTTCACTCGCCATTGCATGCGCTTTGAGTTGCCGCTTAGCCCAATACGATATCTGAAATAGGAGCGATGTAAATTGAACAAATGTGATAGAATTTTGCTGAATTCTTAAATTAACCATAATATAATATGATCTAATCGGGTCTCTGTTTGCCCTACCCTATAAGTTTAGTAGTGCATTTTACTCGCCCTTACACGCGCTTTAAGATGCCGCCTAGCCCAGTACGCTACCTGAAATAGGAGCGACGTAAATTGAACAAATGTGATAGAATTTGGCTGAATTCTTAAATTAACCATAATATAAAATGATCTAAACGGGTCTCTGTTTGCCCTACCCTAGAAGTTTAATAGTGCATTTTACTCGCCATTTCATGCGCTTTGAGATGGCGCTTAGCCCAATACGATATCTGAAATAGGAGCGATGTAAATTGAACAAATGTGATAGAATTTCGCTGAATTCTTATATTAACCTTAATGTAAAATGATCTAATCGGGTCACTGTTTGCCCTACCCTAGAAGTTTAACAGTGCATTTTACTCGCCATTTCATGCGCTTTGAGATGCCACTTAGCCCAATACGCTATCTGAAATAGGAGCGACGTAACATGAACAAACGTGATAGAATTTCCCTGAATTCTTATATTAACCTTAATGTAAAATGATCTAATCGGTTCTCTGTTCGCCCTACCCTAGAAGTTTAATAGTGCCTTTCACTCGTCATTTCATGCGCTTTGAGATGCCGCTTAGCCCAATACGCTATCTGAAATAGGAGCAACGTAAATTGAACAAATGTGATAGAATTTCGCTGAATTCTTATATTAACCATAATATCAAATGATCTAATCGGGTCTCTGTTTGCCCTATCATAGATGTTTAATAGTGCATTTCACTCGTCATTTCATGCGCTTTGAGATGCCGCCTAGCCCAGTACGCTATCTGAAATAGGAGCGACGTAAGTTGAACAAATGTGATAGAATTACGCTCAATTATTATATTAACCGTAATATAAAATTATCTAATCGGGTCTCTGTTTGTCCTACCCTAGAAGTTTAATAGTGCACTTTGCTCACCATTTCATGCGCTTTGAGATGGCGCTTAGCCCAATATGCTATCTGAAATAGGAGCGACGTAAATTGAACAAATGTGATAGAATTTCCCTGAATTTTTATATACACCTTAATGTAAAATGATCTAATCGGGTCTTTGTTCGCCCTACCCTAGAAGTTTGATAGTGCATTTCACTCGCCATTTCATGCGCTTTGAGATGCCGCTTAGCCCAATAAGCTATCTGAAATAGGAGCGACGTAAATTGAACAAATGTGATAGAATTTCGCTGAATTCTTATATTAACCTTAATGTAAAATGATCTAATCGGGTCTCTGTTCGCCCTACCCTAGAAGTTTAATACTGCATTTCACTCGTCATTGCATGCGCTTTGAGTTGCCGCTTAGCCCAATACGATATCTGAAATAGGAGCGATGTAAATTGAACAAATGTGATAGAATTTTGCTGAATTCTTATATTAACCGTAATATAAAATGATCTAATCGGGTCTCTGTTTACCCTACCCTACAAGTTTAGCAGTGCATTTTACTCGCCATTTCATGCGCTTTGAGATGCCGCTTAGCCCAATACGCTATCTGAAATAGGAGCGACGTAAATTGATCAAATGTGATAGAATTTCCCTGAATTCTTATATTAACCAAAATATAAAATGATCTAATCGGGTTTCTGATTGCCATATCATAGAAGTTTAATAGTGCATTTTACTCGCCAATCCACGCGCTTTAAGATTCCGCCTAGCCCAGTACGCTATCTGAAATAGGAGCGACGTAAATTGAACAAATGTGATAGAATTTGGCTGAATTCTTAATTTAACCATAATATAAAATGAACTAATCGGGTCTCTGTTTGCCTTACCCTAGAAGTTTAATAGTGCATTTGACACGCCATTCCACGCGCTTTAAGATGCCGCCTAGCCCAGTACGCTATCTGAAATAGGAGCGACGTAAGTTGAACAAATGTGATAGAATTACGCTGAATTCTTATATTAACCGTAATATAAAATAATCTAATCGGGTCCCTGTTTGCCTTATCCTAGAAGTTTAATAGTGCATTTTACTCGCCATTTCATGCGCATTGAGATGCCGCTTAGCCCAATACGCTATCTGAAATAGGAGCGACGTAAATTGAACAAATATGATAGAGTTTCGCTGAATTCTTAAATTAACCATAATATAAAATGATCTTATCGGGTCTCTGATTGCCATACCATAGAAGTTTAATAGTGCATTTTACTCGCCAATCCACGCGCTTTAAGATTCCGCCTAGCCCAGTACGCTCTCTGAACTAGGAGCGACGTAAATTGAACAAATGAGATAGAATTTGACTGACTTCTTAAATTAACCATAATATAAAATGATCTAATCGGGTCTCTGTTTGCCCTACCCTAGAAGTTTAATAGTGCATTTTACTCGCCATTTCATGCGCTTTCAGATGGCGCTTAGCCCAATACGCTATCTGAAATAGGAGAGACGTAAATTGAACAAATGTGATAGAATTTGGCTGAATTCTTATATTAACCGTAATATAAAATGATGTAATCGGGTCTCTGTTTGCGCTACCCTAGAAGTTTAATGGTGCATTTTACTCGCCATTTCTTGCGCTTTAAGATGCCGCCGAGCCCAGTACGCTATCTGATATAGGAGCGACGTAAGTTGAACAAATGTGATAGAATTACGCTGAATTCTTATATTAACCGTAATATAAAATGATCTAATCGGGTCTCTGTTTGCCCTACCCTACAAGTTTAGCAGTGCATTTTACTCGCCATTCCATGGGCTTTGAGATGCCGCTTAGCCCAATACGCTATCTGAAATAGGAGCGACGTAAATTGGACAAATGTGATAGAATTTCCCTGAATACTTATATTAACCTGAATGTAAAATGATCTAATCGGGTCTCTGATAGCCCTATCATAGAAGTTTAATAGTGCATTTTACTCGCCATTCCACGCGCTTTGAGATGCCGCTTAGCCCAATAAGCTATCTGAAATAGGAGCGACGTAAATTGAACAAATGCGATAGAATTTCGCTGAATTCTTATAATAACCAAAATATAAAGTGATCTAATCGGGTCTCTGATTGCCCTATCATAGAAGTTTAACAGTGCATTTTACTCGCCCTTCCACGCGCTTTAAGATGCCGCCTAGCCCAGTACGCTATCTGAAATAGGAGCGACGTAAGTTGAACAAATGTGATAGAATTACGCTGAATTCTTATATTAACCGTAATATAAAATTATCTAATCGGGTCTCTGTTTGCCCTACCCTAGAAGTTTAATAGTGCACTTTGCTCGCCATTTCATGCGCTTTGAGATGGCGCTTAGCCCAATACGCTATCTGAAATAGGAGCGACGTAAATTGAACAAATGTGATAGAATTTTTCTGAATTCTTAAATAAACCATAATATGAAATGATCTAATCGGGTCTCCGTTTGCCCTACCCTAGATGTTTAACAGTGCATCTTACTCGCCATTTCATGCGCTTTGAGATGCCGCTTAGCCCAATACGCTATCTGAAATAGGAGCGACGTAAATTGAACAAATGTGATAGAATTTGCCTGAATACTTATATTAACCTTAATGTAAAATGATCTAATCGGGTCTCTGTTCGCCCTACCCTAGAAGTGTAATAGTGCATTTCACTCGCCATTTCATGCGCTTT